>LOJH01052163.1:0-12395 GCA_001685095.1 Ellobius talpinus
TTCTTCTACATGTTGATATCTAGTTATGCCAGCACCATTTGTTAAATATGCTTTATTTTTCCATTTGATATTTTATGCTTCTTTGACAAAAATCTGGTGTTTGTAGATGTGTGGATTAATATCCAGGTCTTCAATTTGGTTCCATTGGTCCTCCTGTGAAGGACATCTCTCAATGTATTTATGCACTGAAAGCTCAAGTCTGTACACTTAACCCCATTTGGTAGCAAGTTCATTGGCTTTTTCCCCCATTTAGCAACATGAACCACAGTTTTAAGATCCAGGATGTTAACTCCCCATTGAGAAGGAATCTCTCATCTGTTGTTGTAATTTGTACTGATAGCTTCTACCAGCTTAGCCAGAGTGCCTTTGTCTTCCAAATTAACCTGTGAAGGCAACAGATGTACCTGTCTTCCTCTGGACCAGCCATCCCAGCCTGGTCTTCTCCTTGATGATGCAACAGGGTACCCTCATTTTGTGATACAAGGAAGACTCTCCCACCTTATGTTTTTCCACCAAGATAGCGACATTATAGACCCCCTGCTTGAAGAGCAGGAGGTCTCTTAGTGAGGGGACCCTTTTGCCAGAAACTTTTTCCCCAGCCCATGTCAACAGCCTCTTGTTTTCTCCTGATTTGTCTCTGGCCTCCTCTTGTAGGCAAGCTTAAACAAGGCTTCGGTGAACTGGTTATCACAAGAAGATGGGGATCAGAGGCTGGTATTTGAAAAATCAGATGAGCTTCCTTTGAGGATGGATGTACTGTCCAATGCCAAAGTTAAGGTGTATAAAAAGAGAGATCTCTACCCATTTTCCACTTGCAATAATGATTGAAGCCTCAGCGTCAGTTCCTTCAGAAAAATACTTCAATTTATTAATGATCCACATCAGTGTGATTTTCTCAAAAAAAATTATATTTTATAAGTTTATATAGATGAGATACTAATACCCAGAGAGGAAAAACAGCTTTGCCCAACGTATACTAGCATCACTAGGAATGTTTCATTAAGATAAGGACCCCACCCCCATCCAAGTACTAAACAGATCCATCCATGCTTAGCTTCCAAGATCAGAGTTGACTGAGCATTCAGGGTAGTATGTCAGGCCTCCTTAGCCTTATTCCCCAGGGAAAGGTAAGTGTGTTATCTGCCTGTTCTGCAGCCCCAGGATGCAGGGCAATCAAACATGAAAGGGAGTCAAGTCAAAGCAGGAACTCAGTTTATTACTGTGAGTGTCAGCTTATATAGGTTAAAATGTCATCATGTGATATGGGGTACCTCCAGCCAATGAGAGAAAGCCAAGCCCTCCCTCTGGCTGGAGGGGTGTCTACCTAGATTTTGCTGTCTCATCCTCACTTGGTAGCTTTCAGACTATCCTTGAAACTGAAGCCGGGCTTTTCTCTGTCCTACAGGCTGTGGCATACAGGCCCTGAGATAATTTTGGCCCAACAGTAGTATAGCTGGATGTTACCACAGTGGGACATAGGAAGCCTGATCCTGATTGACCACTACTGCAGCAGAAGACCTGGTCCCACCCCTCACGTTAGAGCTGGCCCCACACTTAGGAGAGAGTGGTCCCATCCCTCACCATGGGCATGGGAGAGCTGGGCATCGAAGAGCTGGCTCTGCCCCCACCTCAGAGGTGGGTCCCCGCACCCAGGACTGACCAAATCAGCTACTACCCTGACACATAACCAGGGCCTTTGAGTTGGCCCACCCCAAAATCTACTCCATCTTTGACCTACCAGAGTACGTGAAAAGACCAGTCCTGTGGAACCATAGCCGCGGGATCACTATGACTCAGAGCAACAGCATGATATCCAAGAGGAGTTTCTGTGAGGGTCCAGTATTGATGGGTATACCAGAAGCCAGAGGATTTTAACCAGACCAAGAACTCATTGCAATGAACATTTGCAAGTAAAGCTGAGTGGACAAAAGGGTACACTGTGTAACACACCACAGCTCCCAATGCACTAAGATGAATGAAAAGGTGTTGGAGAGGTGGGAAAAACGGAGGAGCAAAATGATTATTTTGATTATTTTATTTTGTTTTCAATTAATAGTTTTTAACTTTTATTTTGAGGGGACACTATGCGGGTGAAGGGTAGATATGGAAGGATTGGTAAATGAGTAGAATTAGGGTGCATGATTTAAAATTCTCAAAGAATCAATTAAAAATTATGTTTAAAAGGTATGTATCTAATCCTGATCATAGATATCCTACTATTCTAGCTTGTTGTGATAAACACCATAACCAAAAGCAGCTTGGGGGGAGGAAAAGATTTATTTGACTTGAATTTTGTGTCCTAGTTTATCATTGAGGGAAGTTGGGGCAGGAACTCAAGCAGGAACATAGAAATTGGAACTGAAGCAGAAATCAGGGAGGAACACTCATTAGTAGCTTGCTCCCAGGGTTACATTAACCTGCCTTTCTTATATAGCCCAAGGGTACTTGCCTAGGGTTGGTACTATACCCAGTGGGCTGGGCCTTCCTATTTCTTCACAAATATGTCCATAGGCCAGTCTGATGGAGGCAGTTCTTCACATGAGTTTCCCTCTTCCCAGTGTGTCAAGTTGACAACCATGATCAGCCATCACATTAACTTATCAAAAAATTCTGTTATAATTTCTGACAATCAAAACAAGAATTCATGATGTGAAGACAGTAAACATTTCCACCAATGCCAAGTCTATAATAATACAAGGAAGTGAGCCTGCAGAGCAGCAAGAAAGAGCTTCAGTCAGAGAAGCTTCAGTATAGAGAAGAACTGTATTGGAATGAGTTATCGAAGAAGTTGCTCAAGCACTTGGAAGGGAAATACAAAATTAGATGAAACCCCTGTCTGCATGGTAGTGTTTTTATTTCCTTTCTTCTCTAGAAAAAGAGCAACAAACCAGGGAACTTTTCAGTGACACTAAAGCCCTTTGATTTACCTCAGACTCACAAGGCTGAGACTTTTATTTCACATGGAGTTTGAAGTTCACAAATGAAAACATTGATTGTTTTTAAAGAGGGAGAATGTTACCACTTTTTGTCTGGGAGTGTGGTATTTCTAGCGTGTCAGCTGAGTTATTATAGTGCCAAAGGCAAGAAGAGCCTATTGTTCCTTCCAGTGGAATTAAAATACAGAAAAGAATAGACTAATCGCCCTACTCAGTTTCTTTAGTCCTTTGGACATTTTTATCTGATTATAGTTTCAAAAAATAAAACCATTATCTTGATAACTGAAGGGATCAAAAAGTAACTAGACTACTTGCTTTCTCAGGTCTGATAGAATCTCAGTGTGAAAATTTTTGTCTTTAAGGACTATCTTGAGGGGAGAATGAGGATGGCACAGAAAAGGCAGGGGAGAAAAATGTAAATATATCTCTTAAATTCCCTCAATCATTATACCAGGTTTGGAATGATTTTGTAAGTTCATTGCACCAAAGTCTTTAGGCCTTAGTAGCTTAGCAGACAGTGGTCAACTTCGTATGCTGATAAAAAAGCTAGTGATAAAAACTGAATTATAATACTTTAGACTTGAAAACAACTCTGTCTGATTCCATTTTTACAAGTAAAGAATTGAGACCTGAAGAAGGCCCGAGGTCACATGGTTAATTCTGAGACCTGGATGTAATTATAGCCAAACTTATGTAAATATTTCAGTTTGGCTCACACTATGTGATTAATTTATTGTTGCTAGAAAACATGAAGTGCTGACTTCTACGCTAATACCCTTATATGATTTGTAAAAACACTAAGCAAACTAAGCTAGTGGCATGAGAGACCCCACATCTCTTATGCTGCTACCCAGGGGAAAGCTCTTTGGTCTTCAGATAGAGAAAGACTGTGATTAGGAAACACTTGTGAGGGAATTACTTCTGTCAAGATGGTACATGTGCAGCTTAGCAAATCACAGAAGAAATCCATATTTGCTTACTTTTGTGTCGCCACTGCCAACCCACCCTTAAGTCCCCTTCATCTATATGAAAACCATTTATAAGTATGATTTATCTGTGAATTCAACTTTGTTGTATAATGTTGTCTAGAGCAGCAGTTCTCAACCTTCCTAAATGCTGTGATCCTTTAATACAGTTCCTCGTGTTGTGGTGACCCCAACCATAACATTATTTCATTGCTACTTCATAACTATAATTTTGCCACTGTTATGAATTATAATGTAAATATCTGATATGCAGGATATCTGATATTTGATACCTAAGTGAAGTGTGACTTGCAGGTTGAGAACTGCTGGTCTAGAGGCTATCTCTTAATTTTTAAATCATTTTTTGAGAATTTTTATATAGATATTGTATTTATATTATTTGCACCTCTCCCTCTCTCCCCTTCAACTTTTCCTATGGCCAAAAAAATTCATGATCCCTTGTTTGATTGTTGTATAAACATATATGTATATTATATTATGCCTGCCTATGTATATATAAACACAGCCTTCTGTTCCCATTGGTGATATTCATATGTATGTGTGTTTATGTCTGACTGATTGGGATTGGATAACCTATGATTGGGTTCATCCCTGGTGAAGACTGGTTTGCCTTCTCTTCTCTTGTGTCTGTAGCTCCTACACCCTGGCATATGACCTAATGAGAGTCTCCCCATCCACCTTGGCATTTCCTTGTGCAAGGCTTGATTAGGCAGCCATATGTTTGAGATTTCATAGGTGTAGCTTTCCAGTCATATGTAGAAGTTACTAGCTCACACTAACAGTCCTGGCCCCTTGTGTCTTGCCATCTTTCTGGTTCCTCTTCTGCAATGTTCCCTGAGTGTTAGGTTTAGAAGTTATGTTATAGATGTATCAATTATGGATGAATATTCCCTCTGTTATAAAAAAAATCGTTGATGAGGTTGAGAGCTACACACCTGTAGGTATAAGGATGCGTATTTAGGATACAGTTAGAGGTCCACTCGATACATGTTTGGTTCGGTGAACATACTCAGCTACGCATGGCCAGTGAGGTCCTGGACCCTAGGAGAAAACCTACTACCCCCACTTTCAAATTTCTTGAGTTTTAGTCAGACTTGTTAAAAAAACAGTCTTAGGTCAATGAATCTCAATTTTAGCATAAGAGGGTTCTTATATTTTGGGAGGTTCTGTTCCTTTCTATTAGCTCAGTAAAGTTAAGTTCTTTTTTCTTGTCTTTTAGGCCTGTAAGGAACTGGTAGGAGAAAGGAACATACTTAGATTTTCAGTGAAAATTAGTTTGGGTACTGAATTTGTCACTAACTAGTATTTTGACAATGAATAGATCATAGAAGCTATTTCTAAGTATTACTTTTCAAATCTATTTAATATGAAAAGCATTTTTAAAGCTGTCAAATAATTTTGTGGTTACTGCCCCAAATGAGAGCCTAAAGGTACCATATTGCTTTTCTTTATTATTTTATGAATTAAACCAAGGAAAACAAAGAAACTTTGCAATAAACCAAAATATACTCCCTTAGTCTCATTATACCCAACCCATTCTGAGGAATGTAGCTTGAGCCAGAGGCTCAGTGAAGCCTTTAAACCCATCTAGCTCCAAACATGTCCTTCAGTAGGAATCAGTCTGCTCCTTGCCATCTCAGGGTCCTTGGGAATGGTTGCATGTATCACACTTAAATAAAAACTAGAAATTATGTGCAAGGTGGGCCTATGGGCATTTCTCTATATCCACGGTAGGGTGAAATTCTGGAGACTTTTCTCTGGCATTTTATTTACAGCCTTACAAACAACTTGGAAGTTTCCTCCTCCCCATGAAATGATAACAAATGGCATAAGAGCCTCCATATCCCTAAAAACTGACATTTACTTTAAGATTAACATGATTTGATTTTCTAAAACCTATCCTTAGGATTCTTTTATATAATGGGTAACTGACAATGACAGTCTATTGTGTTAGAAAAACGAACTAGTGTTGTTCTAGTATACCTGTAGTATTACAATTAGAATTTTTCTAACTTGTGTCAAGACAAATTCTAGGTGAAACCAGCCTCTTCTTAGTTCCACACAGTGGAGAGATTTCATTTTTATGAATTTCAAATACAGAAAATTTCTGATGCCTTTTTAACATAGTCATTCATATGAGGCTGCAAATTTTAAAAGTCTCAACTCCCTCTTCTAACAGATAACAGTAAAAACACTTTGTAGAGGGCTGGTAATGTGACTTAGTTTATAAAATCACTTGCTGCCACGACTGATAATCTGAGTTTGATCCCCAGGACCTATCACCTCTTTAGAGGCAGTAGGACCTGGGAGAATGGAGCAGATCAGTGAGGTAGACTAAAGTTTCATGCAACTGCCGACTTTATTCATAGCCTCAGACAATTGTACCATGAGGGTTAAGGTCATACATGTAAAGTTCTCAGGAATTCAAGCTGTATATAATCACAAGAACAAGCCACATATGGCAAAAATATGTTTTTCATAGAGGCATATAAAGAAATAACAATAGCCAGTTGTAATAAGTAATTGCAAGTAAATCAGTAAATCTTAGTCATCAGAAGTAAAGTCACTCCTACCCACTACATTTGGGAGGGGCATGAAAATACATTTCAAGAATAATTCCATGTTTTGCAGAAACCGAAATTGCCATACTCTGTCTTGTTTTCTTGACATGTTCTCATAAGCACTCAGAAATCTCCTCACACGACCCAATTATTGGACCATGTTCTTTCAAGGACCCACACAGTGGAAATAGAAAACCAATTCCTGCTAATGTTCTCTCTGACCTCCCCACTTGCACCATGGCACATGGAGCACTGGAGTAAGTAGGTATGCCTAGACAACTGTGCTTCAAAATACAAGAAGTATGCAAAGTAAGGCCTCAAGAAACTAAAATGCTTCTGTAGAGAAAAAAATATATTCATTTAAGTGAAGAAGTAGCCTACAGAGTGGGAAAAAAAATCTTTACTAGCTATATATTTGTCAGAGGGTTAGTGTCTAGAATATACAAAGAACACACAAAAACTTCAACACCAAGAAAATAAACAACCCAATTTAAAAATGGAGTTTGGAATTAAACAGAGTTCTCAAAGAAATAGAGATGGCTGAGAAGTATTATTTTTAAATGTCCAACAGCACTAGCCAACAGGGAAATGCAAATTAAAGCCCTACATGTGCCAAAAAAACCTATATATCTCATGCACATGAAATGAAATAAACAAATATTTTCAAAGTAATTATTCTGAGTGATGTATTCCAGATCCAGAAAGACAGTCCGTACATATTCTCTCAAATGTGGTTGCTAGCTTTGAGTCTTTAGATAAGGGCATTTTAATTGGGGTTTCCATAGAAATCAGCAAACTAGTAAAGCGGCATGGGAGCATTTCAAGGGAACAGGTAAGAACACAAGTTGCATGATGGGAGAAAGGAATATAATGGAACATGGGGGGTTAAATAGGGTGGGGCATGATAGAGAAACAAGTGGTGTGAAGGATAGCTAACACTACAGACCTTTTGAAAAGCCATATGGAACCCCATTACTATTAGAGCGTCCTTACAGATATATATGTATGTATGTATGTATATATGTTTGTATGTTTGTATATAGGTGTGTGTATATTGTGTAGTTCAAAAAGAGGGAGATAGTGCCTCTCACAGATACCAAAGTCTATCAAATAAAAATCCCAGTGACCAGTATCAGGTAGCTCTTTCTAAATTGTTGGTTAGTCGAATCCCACCCCATCCCCCAGGCATTATAGGTTCTTGCCATTGTTTTACCCTCTAAAACTTGATGGTAAGACCCTATTGCTGAAGATACCATATACATGAGTCATAGGATACGGAGAAATCATGCTGGTACTGACTCAGAAATGTCACCCTTACTGGCTAACTTTCATGGAGCTGGAAGATGCTAGGCAAATTCATAGAAAGAAAATAATCATCCACCTTATATAACTGTGAATGAAAATTGGCATATAAAGATATGTTCATTGTTGCAAGAGTGGCACAAATGTTATGGTAGTCACAAACTACTTTTTAATTGGATTTTAAGCCTACTCTACAAGAGGGACCTCATTCCTAATAGTCATTAAATGGACCAAAATTCCATAACTAGCTTGGTCCTAGAACCTAGAGAGAACTAAAAACTATTATTCTTCTAAATAGATACAATAATAAGCCTGTCTTCTATGTTCTTCATATCCATAGATTGGTGAATAGCTCAACCCTTAACAGAGACTCTTCTTTTTGCATAGATGGCGATTAATGCAATTGGTGAACATGCAGAGAATAAGAGACTGTGGAGTATTCAACTCTAAGTATTTATCGCATCCCTTCCACCATGGCTCGGGTATCCTTAGAGAAGAAGCGATTGGAATACTGTAAGAGCAAGAGGTAGTGGGTGTCTGCAACCGAAACAGTATTTGCTTGACATGACAATGCTTTTCCATATGTGAACTCACAGCATCTCTGACTGCATGTACAAGACCTGCACAAATTAAAGACAGCCAGAATACCAGCATGTATTATAGAGGGATGCAGGAAATCCCACCCTGAATGACTCTTGGCATTTGGGGTATGGATAGTCCATTTTCTTCAGGGATGTGGATACTAAGAGGCTAGCCAGCTACCATAGGCTATCCTACACACACACACACACACACACACAGATAACACTAAGCAGTGTTATGTCTATGTTTTTTTTCTTTTTTTTAAAAGCACACAGAGCAATAGAGATTGCTCAGTGACTGCCAGTGGACACTGCTCTTGCAGAAGATCAGAGTTCAGTCCTAGATCCCATATCAGTTGGCTGACAACAACCTGTAACTGCCACATGACAGCATTCTATGTGTGTCTCCTTCCAGAGCACCCACACAAATATGCACATAACCCCACTCAGGCACACATATACATAACACATAACTAAGTATAGAAAATACTTTATATAAAACATGTAAATTTTATTAGGAAATGTGATATAATAAAAATCAATCTTAATGAAAAAGAACATATGCAGTTGGTAGGAAAAGTCGGGGGGATAGAGGAGGAATTAAAAGGGGAGGGAATATGGGTAGATTTAACTAAAACATATATGTCTGTATGCAATCATCAAGCAATAAATAAAATCATTAGTAATGTGGATGATTCTAGGACTGAGTATGTTGAGAATGTTCTGTAGAAACTAAGGTGGCAGAAAATGAAAAGATAGAAAATAAAGTAGTGTGTTTAATGTTGCCCTTTCTGTGCATCTAAACACAGAACAAAGAGACCACTGTATTTGCAATTTTTTCTCTGCTCTGTTTCCTGATATCCACTGATTCTTTACTAGAATCCATGAAGATGAAATTCCTTGTAACTATAAGCAAAAGGACATTCTTGATTTTTCTTTAATTTTGAATTTCCTTAATAGTGTAAACTGTTGAGTTTAATGTTGTAGCCTATAGTAATTCTCATTGAGCCATTTGTTGTATAATGGAATTTTAAAATATTCCTCATATTCCATATTGTATTTTCACCAAAAAGGAGATCTTCTGTGCAAGTTGTATTATGAAACGCTGTGAGGGTTGATGAGAGTTACACACTAATCCAGTAGAGACATGCCCAACTGCAGAAACAAGTGCCCTGATTCATAGGGTGGGGCAATGCTTAGCAGGTGGCTTCCGCTGACTGCAGTCACTTTTCCTGCATACTGGCGTTAGTAATAATAGTAATAGCAGCAGCAACAGTAGCAGCAGTAGCTTATAGTAAATCTCGATTCTATGCCAACCACTCTGGCCGAGTGCCTTACATATAGAAACTCAAGCAGTTGTTACAACAAACCTGTGAGATAGACCTTCATTCCTTTATTTGGGGGTACTTTTTTAATTTCAGGCTTGGACAGCGTGAAACATCCTCTGGACATTAGACAAGTTGCTGCAGTCCTTCTCAGTTTCCTTACCATAAAATCCCAGTAATCCAGGTATGAAGCTATTTTAGAATTCCTTCAGAAATTGAAGAGTGCTTAGTACATTGCAGTTTTGTTCAATTAATATTTATTTACTCTTAATAAGTGTGAGTCATTTGGTAGGCACTAAGCTATTACAGTAAGCTGTGAATAAGACAGACGTTGTCCCTTGCCTTGTAACATAGCCTAATGAGGAAGATAGCCATTAAGCAAATAATTATTTGCACTCATGCTTAGTACTATGAAAGAAGGACTACTAAAATAAATACACAGTAAATAAGAGTAAATATTTACTGGGTGGATATTGCATGCTGGGATCTATGCCAGGCAAAGAATTGAGTGAAAATCCATAGTCATTTGGAGAGAAAAGGCCATCTCATGAGCTTGTATATTAGTTTAAGGTGGGCTCAAAGGAACTTTGAGAGGATGAAGTAAAATCTATGAAGATGCTTGGTTCAAATCACTGGAAAGCAAAGAAAACAAGTTGTAAGTGTGCTTTCTTTCCACAGGACTAATTCCTGAAGGTCATGTGTCTTGAAATGTAAGGGATATCTCCAGCATGAGAGTGTATGAGAGAAATGTTAGGAGGCCTGTGTGACTAACCATGGGCCCCAGCCTTTCTTTCTCCAGTAAATACTAGGGTTTGAGTTTGCGTCAGGATTTGGCATAAAGGTGTGAAAGTGACAAGTCACAGCTATCCGCTGTTTTCGGATTTTTAGTTAAATGTCATTTCATGCAAATATAGCGGTTCTTCTGGCAACCTGTTTTCTAATCTTATTGTTTTTATTCTCCTCCATAATTACCCTGATGTACGATGAACAGCCTGAGAAACATTGACTAATGTATCTGAAATTATCTCAGCAGGGTAACCACAAGATTTCAGCTTCTCTTGATTTTGTGCCAGGTCTCTATTAAGCCGCTCTTCCCACATTAGGTATTTGAAGGGAGAACTCCACATCATTCAGTCTGAGACTTGCCATCAATTAAGACTGTTGTCCTTGACTGTGGGATGCCACTCTCTGTGTCACAGCCTATAGAGAAGGAGATGCCTTGCCTCTCTGCTATCCTGTCAAATGGCCTATTGGTTGATTGGGAAACTGTGAGTTCCTGCTCAAATGGCTTAGAAGTGGTTTCTTCCTTGATTGGTGTGAGTCAAGTAGTAGGAGCTGAAGAACTTGACTCCTTGCTTTCTTCCTAGGTCCCTAGCTAGTAAAATTAAGGGTGGTTTAGGACATCATGCACCGAAAGGTTAAAGTCGTTTCACCGTGACTCTGTGATGTCAGGTTCTGCATCCCTAGATTCAGTCAACCATGGATCAGAAATATTGACAAAAAGTATGTTAGGCTTCAAATACAGTTCAGTTTTAGAGTGCTTGCCTAGCATGTGTGAGACCCTAAGTGCAATTCCTAGTAACTTACCTATGAAATACTGTCTGTACCAAATAAGGACAGAATTCTTGTTATTCTCTAAGCACTAGAGTATAACAACCATTTACACTGTATTAGATACTAGAAATAATCTGTCAGTGGCTTAAGTATCTATGAGGACATGTATAAGTCATATTCTAACATTGCACCATTTTGTTAGGAAATGGAACATGCTTTGGCATCAGTAGGGATCCTAGAACTAATCACCCTTCAGATACCAAGAAAGGATACTGTTGCCATTTTACACTCAGTGGAATGAGGATACAGAAGCTCATGGAAGAACTGTTGAGCAATAACCTTCAAAGCCAATATTTTAGATGGCAGTTTTTATGTGTAGGTGGATTTGTCTTTGGGCTACCAGTTCACATACAATGTCATGGAGACTTATTAATTATGAATGCTTGGCCTTGGCTTAGGCTTGTCCCACTAGCTGATATAACTTAAATTAGCTCATATTTTTAAATGTACATTCCTCCATGGGCTTATTACCCTATCTCCATTTTGCCCATCCTGCTTCCTCTGTGTCTGGCTGGTGACTCTGCCTGTCTTCTTCCCAGTGCTCTCTCTATTCAGAAGTCCCTGCTATACCTCCTGCCTAGCTATTGGCCAATTAGGTTTTTATTAAACCAATCACAGTAACATATCTTTACACAGTGTAAAGGAATATTCCACAATACCTATGGGCATTGCACTGTGCCTTATTGCTTTCCAGGGAATGTGATATTGTAAACCTAAGCTGTATTTTCAGAAAATACCCTAAACTACTTTTGAAGTAGATTGCAATGACAAACTAGTGTTGGGGTGACAAGACTTGAAACATCCAAAGCAAATACTGTGTGGACCTCAGTAAATATATTGGCATAGCATTGGAAGAAATGGGGTAAGTACAAGAAATTTAGTAAATTGTTAGAGCTTGAAAAGTCAGAAAGCATAGAAATGGAAAATATTTTGTCGGGTGGTGGTGGTGCACGCCTTTAATCTCAGCACTCGAGAGGCAGAGGCAGGTGAATCTCTCTGAGTTCAAGACCAGCCTGGTCTACAAGAGCTAGTTCCAGGACAGCTAGAGCTCTTACACAGAGAAATTCGGTCTCAAAAAAACAAAGGAAGG
>LOJH01052164.1:390-10899 GCA_001685095.1 Ellobius talpinus
CTCTCTCAGGACTTGACAATTAACCCACATTTTTCTTTTCAGGATCCCCTAAAGACGCCATTAATCCCCCCAACAGATAGCAGGAAGTAAATTTAAGAACATAATACCCACATTCCCAAAAGGTGGGGTGATCATTTTTGGTCTTTCATTGGGTTATAGACATTTGTCATTGTTTAGGGGGATTTGATTACAAGTTGTTATTGGTAATGGTCAGGAAAAAAAACCTAAACAAATATTAGATTCAGGATTCTTGTTTTGAAAGGAAAAAAGAGAGATACAGATATGACAGGATAAAAGGGTAGATTATTGAGTCTACTCTGAAGAGAGAAAAGGGGGATATAGATATGAAAAGATAAAAAGGTAGACTATTGAATCTACTTTTAAAAAGCAACTACTAGTTTTAAACATTTTACATTGTATTGGGCTTTTGTATGTTGTATACAAATTTTGTATATTGATACAAATTTGAGATCAGTTTTGTTAGAACATACTGTATGTACATTTCTACTCTTGTTCAAGGTATTGTACCTATACGCCTTACTTAACAAGGTAATGCAAATCTCTAGTCCTTGAAAATTATTACTACCAACTGTTTAGGATAATAAAGAAATATAGNGATAAAAAGGTAGACTATTGAATCTACTTTTAAAAAGCAACTACTAGTTTTAAACATTTTACATTGTATTGGGCTTTTGTATGTTGTATACAAATTTTGTATATTGATACAAATTTGAGATCAGTTTTGTTAGAACATACTGTATGTACATTTCTACTCTTGTTCAAGGTATTGTACCTATACGCCTTACTTAACAAGGTAATGCAAATCTCTAGTCCTTGAAAATTATTACTACCAACTGTTTAGGATAATAAAGAAATATAGGTTAGTAATTAGTCACCTATTACAATCTAGCTTGTAGTTATATTAGGTATGTTTTCAAGCTCAAACATATATTTTAAATAGACAGGTCATCTTCAAACACTTCAGAGATACACAGAATATGGCATTTAACATGTTTTAATAACAGGTATTTTTTATGACAATGAGACACGTCTGTTCCTGGAATCACCAATCTACTTCAGAGAAGATGATTGATGGGTATCAAAGAAACTCCATATGGAGTTTACTTTCTGTGTGGCACTGGGCAAGAAAGTGCTTTTGCCTTGATTGCTGACCACATGCTATCCAAATTGGACAAGCAGGACACAAAAGAGAGTGACTGTCAAACCTTGCCCAGACAAGGTGGGACAATCCTTCAAAACTCTTGCTTCATTAAAAAGTCTGTCAAATATCCTAGGTCTTTAGGCTGAAGATGGATGCCCCAACATTGCAGAGGTCCAGGCAGCCAGCTGTTTCTGTCATTTCTCACATTTTTTGGAAGTCACTTGTACTTCCTGCTACTCATTAATATTATTTCCTTCTCAGGTCTTTGAGGGACTTGAAGATCAGATTTCTTGTTTACAAAACCAGAAAAACTCACAAAGAGGTATAAAGTATATAAGGTTGAGAGATATCAAAAGATAGTTTTGGATGATAGTTATGATAGAAAGTAAATTAGGTGAAAGACTTTGGACTTACCAAGATAGGATAGATAATGGAGTATTTTCTCTGAATTTGTGAAATGCAAACGGACTAGACATTATTGATATATTTATTGCCTATATATATTATATATTGTTATGGTATATAGTTTTTCATATATTAGTTATGATTTTTTAGACCAAAAAAAGGGGGAAATGTAGTGATATTTTGTTTGTGGTCTAACAAATAATGCTTGCCTAAAGATCAGCGTGCAGAGCTAAGCCCCTAGTTTGTCATAGTAGCCAAGCAGTAATGGCAGACTGATCTCTGTGAGTTCAAGGCTACCCTGGACTACACTAGATTGATCCAGTCTCAAAGAGAAACAGAGACTGGAAGTGTTGGTTCACACCTTTAATTCCTGTGTGTGGGAGTCACTTGCCTTTAATCCCAGCACTAAGGAGGTGGAGACAAGAGTGATGTGGCTGGGTGGAGAGAGAAATATAAGACCAGAGAAAACAGGAGCTCAGATGCAGCCTGAGGATTCCTAGAGACAGGTTCACCCCTTCAGTCTGAGGATTCTGGAGAGGTAACAGGTCTCTCTAACACCTGGCTGCAATGATCTCTTAGCTTTCACTTCCTAATATCTGACTCCGGGTTTTTATTATTAAAACCAATTAGAATTTGTGCTACATAAACCCATGTCTCAAGTAAATAAATAATTTTAATTTAGAAGGAAAGCATTTTTGTCTTCAAGACAGGTTCTCACTATGTAGCTCTGGCTGTCCTGAAACTCACTCTGTAGAACAAGCTATCCTCAAACTCAGAGATCCACCTGCACCTCTGCCTCCCAAGTACTGGGATTAAAGGCGTGTGCTACTATGCCCTGCTGAATGAAAGCTTTTAATTGGCCAAATCACAGTCACATGGAGGCTTTGAGATGCAGCCCGGATATTGGGTGCTGGACTTGCACAAGCTGGAATTGCAAGTGTAATCTCAGCACAGCAAAAATGGCCCGCCTCCACCCTCTGCAGCTTTTTAACCTGGCTTCATAGGGGCTGACGAGAAGGACTGGACAGAGTCCAAGGTCAGGCTGGGCTACCTAGCTCTAAACCAATCTGGGCTCCAAACTGAAACCTTGTCTCCAACAAATGACAACAATGAAACAAAGAAGTAAATAAACAACCGCAGAAAAAAAATATAGTCAGCCATGTGACCTTGGGCTGACCTTCTGATTGCTGGTGTGCTGTCTCAATGGAGATTTCTGGAAGCAGCACACACTTACTTCCTTTTCTTCCTGCCCAGCACCTACTGATGTGGTCATGTGAGGCCACCAGGGGGCAGCAGAGCCCCAGAAGCGTCTGCCCTCCTGGGCTGCTGGTCGCCGCCTGTCCTCCATGGCAGGAAATTGCAGGCGCCTCTGGGTTTAAGCAAAGTTAATTGTTCAAGAGTCCCAGACCTTTCTGGGATCAGATAAAGCTGGCTGTGTGACTTTGAACAACTCATTAACCTTTCTAAGCCCGAGCCTCCTCATCTTAAAACTATAGATAATGGCCAGAGCCTACTCCAATGGCATTGTCATAAAAGTTAAAGGACGCTGTGTAAAATGCTGCAGGCAGAGAAAGGATCAGGAGGAAATGGTGGTCAGGACCAAGGACTTGATGTTTTTCACAACAAGTTTATAAAACTTAAAAAAAAATCTTAGTACTTGCTCAGAGACTTAAGGAAAGTCCTGTCTGTGAAAGTTATTTATGGGGAAATAACGGGGAGACAACAACCAAATGGGGTTGTTTACACTAGTGGGTTCGCACACCAAGAAAGGCAAGCAGAGGAAGCTGGGAACCCCTGATGCGTGGTTTGAATGTGCTTGATGGTGGTGTGCAGAGAAAGCGGCAGTGTGTGTGTGTGTCTATGCATGTATGTGTCTGTGCATGCATGTGTGTATGCATGGATATACACATTCATGTATGTTCATTCATGCATACATGTGCATTCCTGTATGTTCATTCATGTGTGTGTGTGCATGTGTGCACACAAGTGTGTGTATTTGCACGTGTGCATGTGCCTCTGTGTGTGCACAGGTGTGTGTACTTCAGATGTGGTCCTCTCTTGCCACCATGCTTGAGGCAGGGCCTTTTTGTTGTTGGCCATCATGCTGCCTGCACCAGGCTTTGCTGGTCTGCGAGCTCCACAGAATTCTCCCTTCTCTGTCCCCTCTCCCTGGGGAACTAGGATTATGGACACACCAGGTGTTGTGTGGCTTCTGGGGAATTCAAACTCAGGTACTCACCCTTACTTTACACACTGAACTGTCTCCCCAGGCTCTGTTTGTTGTTTGGGATAGAGTCTACTATGTACCCAGGCTGGCCTCAAAGTCACAGTGCTTCTTTTCTGGTCCCTGTATGTGCAGGATTGCAAATGGGCACTGTCAAGCGTGGCTATGGTGGCTACTTCACAAAACTATTAGAAAGTGAATTGACACCATCAGTGAATTTGATCCCAGTTGAAATAGGAAGCACAGATCCCAAGTAACCAGGACAACGAGCAGAAACATCATTGCTGGGTCCTAGCGCAGCAGCAAAACCAGTTTGATTTTACATGAATAGGTAGGTTACTTGTCTTAACGCATGGCTATGCACCAGGCACGTGCAGTGCCCATGGGAACCAGAAGAGGGCATCAGATCCCCAGAAACTGAAGTTGCAGACAGTTGTGAGCTGCCATGTGGGTGCCAGGAACTGAACCCAGGTCCTCTGGA
The DNA here is from genome assembly GCA_001685095.1 of Ellobius talpinus. NCBI lineage: Eukaryota > Metazoa > Chordata > Mammalia > Rodentia > Cricetidae > Ellobius > Ellobius talpinus. The sequence goes on from LOJH01052164.1 coordinate 4,663, forward strand.
AGGTCATCTCCCCAGCTCCCCTTCTGTTGTTGTCGTTTGCTTGTTTGTTTGCTGTTGTTTTGTTTTTGCAACAAACAGGGTCTCATTTTGTAGCCCTGGCTGACTTGAACCTTGCTCTGTAGACCAGGCTAGCTTCAAGCTCACAGAGATCCACCTGCCTCTGCCTAGACAGTGCTGGGATTAATGTGTGTAACACCCCTTTTCTGGCCTCCTCCAGCACCGGGCACCCATGTGGCACATAGACACACATGCGGGCAGAAGACCTATACTCTTAAAATAAAACAATTTTTAAATATTGAAGAAAAAAGACAAGAAAGCAAATGCAGTGTGTAAACTGAGGCAGGAGGACTGCGAGATTGAGCATAGCCTGGGATATACAGAAGAGGAGGAGATGGGAGCTTGTTAGAAAGCAAGGAGATCTGAGTTCAAATCCTAGTACCCATGTAGAAGCATTGGGGGTCAGAGAGAGGAAGTGGGTCCCAGGAACTCAAGGCTCCTCCAGTCTAGCCAAAGGCAAGCCTCGAATCCATTGAAAGAGCCTGGCTCAAAGCATAAGCTGGGGGGAGATAAAGGAAGACAGGCGGCCTTTGAAGAAATGCTCAGGCGTGTGCCCACTCACAGGCACATGCAAAACACGTTAGACAGCCACATTGATTTCTAACATCTATGGAGCTCCTTTGTATTGATTAATTAATTGTAACTGATTGATTAATTAATTTTGTGTGTGGGCATGAGTGCGAGTGCCATGGGGCATGAGTTGTCAAAAGACAACTTGTGAGCGTTCTCACCTCTGGTCATTTGGGTCCTGGCGACTGAACTCGGGTCCTCAGACTTGGAGGCAAGCCCCTTCCTCCACTGCGCCATCTCGTGGGCCCCATGGAGCAGCTGGTTTCACCTGGCTCTACCTCGTCCACTTTGGTTGCTGTTGTTTGAGCTTCTGTGTTCTGCTAGGGACAGAAGGGACTCGTTTAGGCAAGTGCCCTCACCACTGGCCTGAGCCCTCAGCCGCACTCGCCCACGGGTGTTCTACCACTGAGTCACGCCTACAACCTGGGCTTGAGATGCCACTCAGGTGGTTAAAGGAGCGAGACCCTAAATCGAGACCCTAAATTCAGTCCAATCCCCACTGTCGTTAGAGCGGCAGGTTCTCTCGGTACCTGGACCATACGAAGCCGTCGTAAGTCCTAAGAAGGCGAAGCAGAGAGGGAGGACCCTTGGGAAGGTGTCTCTGGGAGGTATGAACTGGGGTGAGGGTGAGGGCCAGGGGTTCACGATCAGCTGATTTTTCAGCCAGACTTTGGAGGAGAAACTGAAGCTCAGAAGGGAAAGTACTGAAGGCCGGGAGCCCCTGAGGCTGGAAAGGTCACCTTCTAGGCCAGCAGGAAAAGGAATTTGCTCGTGTTTCTAAGACCCTGAGGCCAGGCGGGAGCAGTTAAGAGTCCAGTGCTCAGAAATCCAAGCCAGGTGTCTTCGCTTGTTATGCAAACAAACAAAATTAGCATAGAAAAGCCTCGGTTTCCCTGCTCAAGGGGCTCTGCCTGGGGCGGATCCATTGGAAACTGCAAACTTATTGACTTTCCGGGCTTCACTCCCGCCCACTGTGTGAAAAGGGGCGAGCCTTTTCCGTGCCAGTTTCCTTGGGCTTAAAATGGGTGGCATTGTAATGCCTGCTTTGTAAACTCGTGGGGAGAAATTTAAAATAACCGGGCGGGTGGAGTCTAACGCCTTTAATCCCAACCCTCAGGAAGCAGAAGCAGGCGGATCTCTGTGCGTTCGAGGCCAGCCTGGTCTACTTAGTGAGTTCCAGGACAGCTAGGATCACACAGGAAAGCCTTGTCTTAAAAAACAAGCAAAAGAGAATTTAAAATAATGTTGACAGTTTTTACTGAGCATTCCCAGCTGTGTATCAAGCACCATAGAGCCTGGCTCAGCCTTAGAGCCCGTCTCTGGATCCTCTAGAGAAGGTCTGAATTTCAGGAGTAGAGCACTGGCCTAGAATTCAGCAGTGAGGCCGTGCGGCTGAGGAATTTGATGCTCCCTTCTTGGCCACCATGGGCACATTCACACGCGTGCGCGCACCCCCACACACGTATGCACGCACACACAAAGGCAAGCACCCATGCACATAAAAACGAATCTTTTAAAAACTATATTACACTTGGGGGATAGCCAATTATGTTAGAATAGTAAATTGCAAATTTTTAAGAGCTAGGTGTGATATCTACCTGGAAACAGAAAAAGCACACTTTATTGAGGGAAAACAATAACAATTTATAAATAAATTTCAAAATACACCTCCTTTTATGATTTTTTTAAAAAAGTCTGGCTGAGTCCCGGAAGGTGCAGAGTCCCAGCGGTGAGCTGCGGGCAGGCGCGTGGGTGGGAGGCAGACACATTGTATGGAATAGAATTGGATATTTATTACTTAGAGGAGAGAAAGAGCGGGGAAAGAAGAAGAGAAAGGAGAGAGGCGGTGGCCAAGAGGGAAGACAGTGAGAAATCAAGATAGCAAGAGCAGGGCAGGGGGTCGCCGGGAGTGGGCGTGGCTTGTCTCTTAAAGAGACAAAGACCGTAACACCTCCTGTAGGGCGGTTGCTCCTAAATGTGAAGTGTCATTTCTGGTAGAAGTAGCTGTGTGTGTCTCTGACCACACTGGACTCTGTCGAGAGCACTCTCTGGCAAATGCCTGAGGAAGGGCTTCCTCCTGTTCTTGTGAAACTAGGCCCCTCGAGGGTTCAGGAAGACTTGCTGTTCGTTCTCCTCCTAGGGATAAGCCAAGTCCCCAAAGGTAGGTGACCTCCCAGTTCTAGGAAATTCCTAGACCTTCCACCTCAACCCCAGGGGTTGACTCCCTGGGGTACACAGGCCAGGAACCCCAATACTGTCACATAAGGGAGTCTTTCTCCCTAGGCTGTCCTGAGCTACACAGAGCGAGCATGTCTTTCCCTTCTGTATCTGTAAGCATATGTGTGCCAGCACGCGGATGGCCAAGTTCTGGGCCGTGGTGGGAAGGTGTCAACATGGCCCCCTGCTAGCTGCCTCTTGCTCACTCACATCCTGTTTCTGGTGTTTAGCGAAGGGAGCAACAGAGACCGAAATATGTCTACCTGGGCGGGCGGTAGCGTAGGGAACGGTTCTTCTCGAGACAGTGGTGTGAACCTGTGACCTCTGCCTCGCACTTGGACCTTTGGCAAACGCGGTGGTTTTAGGAAGGATGAGGATCTACTCAGGGTGGGCAGAGGAGGGAAGGGAGGGGAGGACGATTCATCTCTAAGCTATGGGGGCAAAACCTGGACCCCGGGGTCAAGAGTCGAAGAGAACTTAATCTCCAGATGGGAAAGACCGGGGTTTGGGCTCAGACTCCAGGAAATGCTGTGTATTCTTAGGGCAGTGACTTAACCTCTCTGTGTCAGCGTTTCCTCCTGAAAGTAAATAAAGAGGAGTCACAAGGGCTGCATCACAAAGCAATGGGACAAACAAGGAAGGAGGGTGTCCTCCCATCTCGCACCAATGCCAGGAGGGGGCGAGGGCATCGCCCCTTTCTATACTGGTTAAGCGAAGACTTAGCCCAGGCAGAAGGAGGGCTCAGAGGAAGACGTCACAGTTAAAGGGCCTCAGGACTTTGATGTGGGTTTTATTTTCCTTCACTAGCAGGTGGGCTCGGCTGGGGACCCTCCCACCTTTAACCCCTGGGGTCCACCAGCCATTGTTTTAAGCGATTTCCAAGGGGTGAAATGGCTTTCCTTGGTCAAGGAGTCATTTTGCATATCTAAAACCAGGTGTCCTAAACCCAAGGCACAAAAGGTGCCTTTCCTTGGGTGACCTTCTGGCCTGGGGAACTTGCCCAACCTAAGGTCAGCAAAGAGCCACTTTAGTCCGCGGTGCCCCCTTCGTTCATCCAAATGCAGTCATAGCCTGGAGAGGCGGTGCCCACCTGGAATTCCAGCAGGAGGATGGAAAGTTAGGGGTCAGCCTGGGTTACAGAGTAAAAGCCTTTCCCAAAACAACACAAACAAATCATAGTTGGTGCTTTTTAAGACAAGGAGGGGGTCTCCAAAGTCAGAACAATTAGACGTAATACTCTCTGTGTGTATATGTGTGTATTTGTGTATGTGTATTTATGTGTGTTGCTTAAAAAAGCATAATTGTGAAGCTGATTGATAGGTAGTGGGCGGGGACATGTCATTATATTTGGACACGTTCCAAAATTGTACGGTCCCAGTTCCAGGCCGGCTCGTATCCTTTGAAGGGGTCTGTGGTGGCGCATGCCTTTAATCTCACCACTCGGGAGGCAGACAGGCGGATCTCTGTGAGTTCGGGGCCAGCTTGGTCTACAGAGCGGGTTCCAGGACAGCCAGGGCTATGCAGAGAAACCCTGTCTCAAAAAACTGAAAAAAGAAAAAGAAAAAAGAATTCCTGGTTTGAAGACCTGCTCCCAGTCACTTCCTCCGGTCTCTGGATCTTTTGCAGACAAGCCGAAGAATGAGTAAACAAATGTTTGTTTTTGCCCCATTTTAACATCCCGAAGGCACGAGGCAGTCAATGAATAGGTGGACTGGTCTTTGGCCCTGTGGCCCCAAAGCGGCTGCTGGCTCCAGCAGTCTCTGTCCTTTGTTTTCCTAAGATTCTGGGCTGTCGTCCCCACCGGTTAAAAAGCCATCCCTGGCCCTGCTTTCAAAGAAAGCCGGTTGCATTTCAATGTCCCCTTCCCAGGCGGGGATTCCCCGACGCGGTGGCGTCTAGCAGTCCTGAAAAAGACTCGAAATCATTAGCCTTAATTAAGTCCTCCCGGGCTGGCTGGCCCGGTCGGCGACTGCATTCCCAGCCTCCCCAGAAGGAAAAGGGGTGGGGTGGTGGGGCTAGATAAAGGGCTCCCCAGCTTTCTCCTTCGCGGTTAGTGGGAGTGAGAAGCTGAGAAAACAATTTGAGGCCAGGATCCTAACTTTTAAAGCAGGCTTGTCTCCTGTCTCCGCAGCCTTAGGAGTGGAGATATTCCTGAGATGGGGGAACTGGGCTAAGAGGAGTGAAGTCTAAAGAGCGAACATCTGTCCACTATGAAAATTAAACACTCGCTCCCTCCCCTGGAGAGCAGGGTGGAGGAGTCACACAAGGCAATCTTTTGCCAGACTTTACAGACTTTTAAACAGGTCAAGGAGGGCATTGTAGATACAGGAACATGAAAAGAGAAATCAAGAAGTTACCTTTATAAAGAAAAATTCAATTACAAAGTTATGAGCAGTACTTTTTGAGATAGAGTATCATGTAGCCCAGGCTAGCCCTGAAAGGCCAACATAGCTAAAGATGACCTTGACCTTCTGCTCTTTCTGCCTCTGCCACCAGAGTGCAGAGATCACAGGTGTGCACCACCACACCCAGTTTTGATGTTTTTATTAACAATGAAAATATAGGGGGTTGCAGACTGGAGGGATGGCTCAGCTGCTAAGGACATAGACAGCTCTTGCAGAGGACCTGAGTTCAATTCCCAGCACTCACATGGTGGCTCCAGAGAGATCTCTGGCCTTGTGAGAGCACCTGTATTCATGGGCACAGGCCCACACATATATGCATAATTTAAAACAACAAAACATACCTTAGAGTATACATATATGTGAAAAACGAAATATATATTTGTACAGCCAGTGGCTTAGTGAGGAAGCTGCTTCTGCCAATCCTAAGGACCCGAGTTCATTCCCTGAGCCCTCATGGTTGAAAGAGAGAATGGACTCTCACGAGCTGAACTGTCCTCTGACCTCCATGAGCATGCTGGAACACACACAAATAAGATAAATAAATGTGAAGATATTAAAAATAAAATATAGTTCACTTTGGTAAGGATGGTATGCTAATGTGTAGAGTGTTCTGCATTTTTTTAGTTTTTAAAAAAGATATACTTATTTTTCATTTTATGTGTATGGGGGTTTTGCTGACATGTACGTCTGTGTATCATGTGTGGACCTGGTGCCCAGGAGGTCAGAAAAGGACTTTGGAGACCCTCAGACTGGAGTTATAGACAGTTGTGAGCTATCATGTGGGTGCTGGAATTGAAACCAGGGGGTCCTCTGGAAGAGCAGTCAGTGCTCTTAACCACTGAGTCCACTCTCCAGCCATGTGTTCTGTGTTTTACTTTTCAAAAAGATTTATTTATTTATTTATTTATTCATTTATTTATTTATTTATTAGGCACACAGTGTTCTTTCTGCATGTATGCCTGCAGGCCAGAAGAGGGCACCAGATCTC
>LOJH01052165.1:0-12394 GCA_001685095.1 Ellobius talpinus
ACACTCAGGCTCTTCTATAAGCAGTTTATTCAGGAACCTTGAACAATCTTCTCTCCCGGGAAGGGCGCTGCAGACTATATACTTTGTAGGCTATCAATCCCAATAAGCCACGTGGCAATCTCTAATAGGCCCACATACACGAAAGCAAGCCTGTTAATCAGCCTTAGCCAAATAAGGACTTGTTTATCACAGAGAGCACTCGCTGTCGGGCTAGCAGAAGGCGGAAACCGGCGCACTACGCAGCTCTCCACAATTACGGAGTGCACATGGAGATTAGAAGACAATTTCTGGGAGGTTCCACCAGTTGGGTCATAGGGTAGGAACTCAGGCTGTCAGTCTTGAGCTGTCTTGTTGCCTTCTTTGAAGATTTTCTTTATGCCAACCTGTGTTTTCTAATATAATCCTTATATGGCAGCTACACCTCTACTTTTATGCATCTAGATAGCAAATAATTTGCCATGGACCTACAATGGCAATTTGATAAGACTCATACTCTAACACAAATCTTTCTATTATTTTAGAATAATAAAATATTCTAAATTTTATTATTCTAAATAATTGGTGATAATTCTTAGATTGATATTTAGTTTTAATTTAATTTTTAGTTTCATTTAATTTTTAGATTCCTGACTCTTAATCCCAGGATAATCTGTGGACAGCTCTCATCTCAAGTGACTTTGTTCCCTACAATCTATTCCTGGTCTCCCATATATTCTTAACATATTACCAAGGTCTGTCTATCTGTCTTCTTTCTTTTCTAACTCCCTTGTTTCCATGTTCTTCTTAACTAAATGTAGATGATAGGGATGCTGATCTCATGCCATGTTAAAACAATAGCCAACATGCAAAGATTGTCACAGGACAAACTTTCAGTAAATATTAGTGAGTTAACTTATGATTTCCATGATTCTGGTTTACACGAAGTTACACTTTGAACCTTAGATTTTTCATAACCAAGATCCCATCGTCTAAATAAGAACACAGTAAGTAATGTTTGAGATGTACCCACTCTTTTGGGCCATAAAAGTTATTATAACATGGGATTATACTTCATAGAAAGTCTTTCATGGTGCCTAGAGAAATGTCCCTGGTATCTCTTTTACTTGTTTTATCAAAGAGCACACCTTAAGCCACTGTATTAAGGAATGTAGAGCTCAATATAGTTGTTTCCATGGACAACTATCACTAGCAGAAGATGTAAGATAAATTATAACAAGAAAGAGAGCATTTTAATCCCCCACAGTTTGAAGATTGTGCTACATAAAACTGAGGCTTTAGAAAGCAGCTTACACATCGCAAATTAAAAAAGAAACTCAGATATTAAACTAATTAAAATAATCTTAGTGTTCTTATTTATTTCATAGCATGGAAATCTTTCTAAAAATAGTATTTCAATAAATAGCAAAGACTTGTGTTTTCAGTTTGTTGAAGATGAATTTTTTTCTTTGAGGGAGATAACACTTGAGATGACTTAGAACCAGGTAGAGTCAAAATGTGACGAATTTCATTGCTTAGCTTCATGTAGGGACATTAACATGCATAGAGCCAATCATAAGACCACATTTTAATGCACTTAGAAGTAATTATTTCAAATAAATACATAAATGTGAAGATATAATCTATGTAAATCTATGTAACTGGGAGGTTATAGTGAATTAGTATATAGCATTACTGAGTAAATTGCTCAGGGTTTCATTAAATAGAAAAGACTAAAGACTTGGGTTAGCAAGAAAAAGCTCCATTGCTCTGATTCAGTTGCTTTAGGTTGTTAATCTGGTCCAAGATGATCAATTTCTCGTTCATCATAATAATTAGGAGTAGATTTACTGAGCATTAGTGTAATTTTCAATCATGCTAATAGTTTTGCAATTCTCTCCTCATTAATATAAATGAGGTAAATTAGATCCATGACATTATAAAGGAGCCACAGAAACTGCGGGAACTTTCCTGGGTCCTCCCTAATCTCCATTAATTTAATTGTGATATGTTGTTGCTTGATTCTTATTTTCACTCTCTTTATTTTCCATTGCTAATGGTTCCTTATACTGGTTAATGAGTGTACTAACCTCTTAATTTAAGAGACTGTTGTGGTGTAGTCTAAATCATATATACTTATCTTGTCTCATTGCCTTTAACCCTTTCTCAAGTCAATGCCATTTATGGAGCAGTCACCCATGAGATTGAAAATTAGATATCTCAGCACAGTTACCCCCCACCCAAAAGAAAAGAGAAACGAAAGACATCCCTTGCCTACCAGTTTGCAGTCCAGAAGCATTGTGAGTCACACTAGTGTAATTAAAGATGTGAGACAGGCAAGCAGTTTCAAACTTAACACTGCTTTTTTATGGTATCCTTAAAACTTGTATTTATATCCTCCAGATGTCAAAATAAATTCACTTTTCTATGTTTTATAGTTTAGTCTTTAAAAAAATGCCTGTCCTGAAAACACTGCCTAAATTATGTTTTCCCTGTACAGTGTTTCTCTGAATTTTTTCATAGTCCTTATCAAACTTTAGTCAATACTGATTTTATGACTATTTACTTTCTCCCCTATAGATGATAAGAAATGTAAAAGCATAAATCAAAACTGTGTTCACAGATTCTATCCAGTTGGTTACTATGTTTAAATGTCAGATCAATAGATGAACTGTGACCTTTGTCCATGTGTTACACACATATATTTTTATTAAATAATTTCTAAATTCTCTTCCACATGCAACATTTTAAAAGTTTACAATAATACTATTTTATTTTTTGAATCATTAAATAAAAAGAAAATTTCAATATTCCCAAGGGGGGAGGAAAAGCTGAGATTTTATTAGTTTTGCTAGCCCTCTCATGACTCACAGTGTGTGCTAATTCTTTTCTAGAGTTTAATTAACAACACCTAAAATGAAAATTTAAGACTTTCCAATGTTTTTATACTTTCATATGTATTATCCATACTTCCTAAATGTGTCACAGGGAAATTGGTGTCCAGCTCAATCATCGCTCTGGCATTAGCAGTCATTTACCAATATTTAACAAGTCTCACTCAGCCTGCTTCAGCTTCTTCACAGTAACATGAAGATTATGACAGAAGACTAGTGAAAATTGCAAAGAAAATACATGATGAGCAACATATTCCAAAATATAGCCAAGCATTAGCACACTCAAAATATGTGGATTAGCAGGAGGTAGCAGCTAGGCCATCAGCTCTGTGACCAACAATAGCCACGATAACAGCATCCCAGAAAATACTTGGGCCTTGTCAAGATGTCCCTATCCATAATAGGGAACAGCAATGCAAATGTTCTGTTTCCTCTATGTACTCATTAACCTACATCCCTTGCATTCCTACATCCCATAAATAGCAGCGTCACGGGCCATGGGCTGCCCTCTCCTTGCTCCTTCATCTGTTTTTGTGTGAAGCCTGCATTTCCTCCTTTCTTCTAGTAGGTTCTCAAAGGTACACCATCTCTTCACTTTCCTGTTACTGTCTTAATCGCCTTAAGCTGGGGTGGTCATTGCCTGCTATTTTGGTTATTTTTTTCTTGTTGCTGAGACCAACTATTTCAACAGAAGCAGCTTAAGGGAGAAAAAAGTTTTTATTTTTCTTATATTTGAGGGGATATCGTCTGTTATGGCAGAGAGAACATGGTGGTGTTTATATCAGCTGGTTTCTTACTTCTTTTTCTTCTGTTTTTGATCCCTGTTTCTGTTGTTTTACCACCTTTGGTAGTTTGAATAAGAATGGCCCCCTTAGGCTCATACATTTAAATGTTTGATTGGCAGGAAATAGCACTTCTTGAAAGGATTCAGAGATGTGGTCTTGTTGGAGGAAGTGCGTCACTGCGGGTGGGCTTTGAGGTTTCAAAAGCCCAAGCCACGCCCAGTTCTCTCTCTTCTGTGGTCTATTGATCAGGATGATCTCAACTACTGCTCTGGTGCTGTGCCATGCCTGTGGTTGCGCTCCCTGCCTTGAAAAATCTACTAACCTCTGAAGGTGCAAGCAGACCCCAATACAATGCTTTCTTTTTTGAGAGTTATCTGTGTAATGGTGTCTCTTCACAGCAAGAGAACAGTGACTAAGATGCTGCCACCTTCAGAGTAAGTCTTCCAATCTCAGTTAAATCTTTCTGAAAACTTCCCCACAGATGATGGCCTAAGGGTACCTATTATACCATTCTAAACGGAGTCTAGGAGACAGTTCTTGAGTGAATGAAAGCTGGCAAGTCTACTTAGATAAGCTGTTCCCAATAATCTAGCCACTTTGGCCAGTTGCTCCAATTCTATCCTCTGGGGCACTACACTGTCACATATGCACAGTGTACCTCTTTGGCCAACTCAACTTTGGCACCTATTGAATTCTAAGTCTTTGGTTTTCCATTCCATATGAGAGATATCATAGATAAAAATACTGCTACAAATCTATATGCATTCCTTCTATTGATCTTTTGTATACCAATTCGATTTTCACACCCCATCAAAGAGCTCAAAAGGCAAGGGTGAAAAAATTGTCTTCGTAAAAAAATGAATGAGAAGTCTACTTATTGCAAGTCCAGAGAACAAGTACAGTCATCGTCAAGAAGTCTCCTGCTACAGATAGGTGTCCTATCCAATTGGATGATTTATTTTCACCATGATAAATAGATTTGAGTAAATAATATCTTTGAAGAATGACTACATTTGTCAGAATAAAACTTCTAAAATAAGATCAAACACTTTATTTTTCAGTTAAATAGAAAGCATAGATTGTAGATTCCAAGAACAATCAGCTCAAATCTGTGATTTAATATTTGCATAACCATCATAAATATAGCTTTTAAACTATATTCTTATGTAGGCTGTCTATCTCTACTTGCTAAAGTTGAGCTACATCAACATCTTCATCCTAATGTGAGCTCCTTGGGAGACTATAGCCCCACCACTCTACTTTCTCTTGTTTGTAGCTGAGTTTCATTCATAGGTCTCATGTTTGTCATGGTGGATAGAAACAGTCCATGCTTTAATCCACTCTACAGGGGAAACAGACTAGGAAGCTCAAACTTACTATTTTATGGCTATTAATCCTACCATTATTTTTTTGCAATAATGTTGAATGGATTTGCTTACTAGAAATGTCATAAGAAGATATTCTGCACAGGAAGGTTTCGATAGTATTAAAAGCAGGAGAGATGGAGCAAAGGTTAAAAAAGTAATCATTAGATAAAAAAATCCATTTTCAATATAACTTAACAGTTCTATTTTATGTGAATTTCACCATAAATAGAACAACTATTTTTATTTTATAATATGAAATAATGGTTAAGATTAAAGTTCTAAGGTAGAAACAGTATAGTTTTACCAATCTTACTAAAACTAAGGTCATGATTTCATTTCAGTGAGTTTCAAGTGTTGCATCATTTATGTAGTATGTTCTTTAATATTATTATTATTACTCCTTTGACATTCCTTATTAAGATATAAACTTTAGAACTCTTTCAGTTTTATGATGTCAGTAGCAAAATTGTTGGTTTGCTAAGTTAAAATCTCTCTCTTTTTCTTAGTTGAAAACTTATTTTTGTTTACTGATGTTCAAAGTGATTTAAATTGTCACTTTGAACATCAGTAAACAAAAGGTGTAATATACATGGAGGATAAGCCGACACTCCTGGGAAATTTTCTGCAGTTATTTATTGAGTGACCCATTTAGAAAATGATGAAGTTAAGGAGTTATAAGTATTAAGATACATTTGACTTGCCGTTTGCCTAATTTGCTAGAGAGATTTTCAGAGGTTTCTCAAATTGTCTGAGTCACAATGGAAAGAAAACATGTGGGACAGTTTTTGTTGTGGTGGTGGTGGTAGTTTTTATGGCTATTGTATTTTTAAATTTAATATAAATTTTAAATATAAATTTTAAATTTATAAATATAAATTTTAAATATGAGCAACAGCTTATATTGCTTAATATTACCTTCAGAGCATGTCGAGAACCACAGTACATCTACTGGTTTATATTTCCATCACTCCTATGTACAAAGATAGGATTATTGCTGAAACAGCTTTGCATGGTTGCACACAGTAACTTTCTGCTATGCATTAACATATGTAGCATTGGCTACAGGAACAGGTTCTGAATGTGTTATCTCTGGCAGCATAGTATGAGAAAATATTTGATTTTTAGGGAGAGACTGCATTCCTTATTTGTTCATTTTCACGTGTTAATTTATTCATTGGTTATCACGTCTCTCAAAGGACAAATAATGACACCTCCACTGTGTGTAATCTAGAGTTACACACAGTGATCTAGTGTAATCTAGTGTAATCCCTTGCAATGGATTATTTAGACATCTTATACTCTACAACATGAGTTCAGATACCGAATCAAAATATTGAAAGTCTATAGTGTATTTTGGACACATACTTATGAGGGCATAATTAAAATGATTTGTTTTCATCTACTCCACTCTTCATGTCTTGTAATTCTGTGTCTCATGGAGAGTGATGTGTGGAAACAGCCCTGCCTCTGTGTTTGCCTTGTCTATCAGAGCAACTGTGCAATCTTAGGACTCTCATCTATGCTAGTCTGTGATCCTAACTAAATCACTGTGAGCATGTGCTGGATAGATTAGCTCTACTGTCAGGAAGCAGGGGTCACTCTCCATTATAGGGAAACCACCATCAAATGCATGTACAAGTGAAATGCTGACAACTTAGTCTGTAGTTAAGCACAGCAGTCACTGTCATTGTGCCACCTTTGTTTTCTGCAGAATAAAAAAAACATTTTTTTTCTTTTCTGAGCCCAATGGAAATACACACATCGATACATATTTAATATGTCCAGTTTTGAAGCCTTGGCTCATCTGCACTTTTGGATAACAAGTGACTTCAGAGAATATGTCCATCAGATAATGACTTAATTTGTTTGGATATTCCATCATTTCCCAGCTGAGTCAAGAGCCAGAGCTCTCCTGAAATCTCTCATTGATTATTCTGTTCTAGAACTCAACCAAGCAAGTTAAGAGAGTCTACACAATTTTATAGGTAGCACAGGGACCACTATGCTAAGGGTAGTTGAATTTTTAGAGGAGAATATGCTCTGTGAAAGAGAGCAAACACAGAAGGGCTAATCTTTCATATGTGTGCAGTCTTTAGAGAGTTGAAGTTACAGACGTAGAAATAAATGAGAGTTAATAAGGGCTGGGGTGGGGATGCTCAAGCAGGAAGGAGGAGGTATTGGTTACAGGGCACAGTTTGAGCCAGGTGAGAGGAGCAAGCTCTGGAGACCTGTCAGGTAGTATCTGGACAGGGCACAGTGACAATGTGCCCTGGAAATGACTCAGCGTGTTGTATCACTACTTAAGGCTCAGCATGCCACTTAGGTCTAGTCAACAATTCTCTAAAGTCTATACTGGTTCCATAATACATACAATTTTGTCAGTTGGAAACAACTTTCAGAGCAGGAATAATAAAGAAATACATAATTGGAGCTTCATTAGGTTCTAGGGAGTTGAATTAAAGGTGTGGCCCAAAAGACGAAAATGCTGTGAGTGCCAATTAAGAAGGGCCCATGTCAATTGTTTTCAAATTTGGGCCTCAGAACACAGTGTAAGATGTTGACTTGATGGTTGTTCATTAGTCATTCTTCTGGGCTTCACCCTGATGGCATTAGAGAAGCATTTTATGCCTGCTTACAATATGATAGGCTTGAGGGAGTATAAGCAGGGTTTATTCTTTTGACCCTGAAATTCATTTCCCTGATGTTCCCATCAGTCCTTTCTGTTTCCTGTGCTGCAGCTTCCTTTGTTACTTTTCTCTTCAGCGTGCAGTCTCGTCCTTTTGTAAATAACATAAAGCAAGAGTGGGCAGGGAAGACACTGTTTGTCCATTGCAGTTCTACACCCTGGGCAAGACCTTGTGTGTATGCTAAGCTTGTGGCTACTATTCTTATCTAAGATGTTTTAGTGAAAATAATACTCTGCTCCTGGAACATGGAGCTCATGTTCTTCACTATCAGATGAATGATTGATCCCCCTGTTATTTAAATAGTACTTAAATTTTCATACCCATATAGCCATGTAGGAAAATAAATATGCTATGAGGGCAACAAAACAAACTATGAATCTCTGTGATCAGTAAACTTCTCCAGTGGATTTGGAGAACCTAATGTATTCCGGGTACTTTCAACACTGCTTACCTGTCCTTGAGAATATTAATGAGTGAGTTTGAAGCATATATATATATATATATATATATATATATCCGTATTCAGACAGAGATATATATCCATATTCAGACAAAGATGGGCAATACATTCTGTTTTATTTGTATGTTTATTATTTATTTGGGGAAAAGTCAGTAGCCCATGCGGCTTCAGAGTTATTAGGTAGCTGAGGATGGTCTTAACTCTTGATTCTTCTGCCAACACAGGAGAAGAACGCTGAGCTTACACAAGTTAACACTGTACCTGGGTTGTCTGCCCTTCATAGTGTAAATCCAAGGCTCCCTCCATGCTCTGCCAGCACTCACCAAGTGAGCAGCGTCTGCAGCATACATTCTGTTTACATTAATCCAATTGTAATTAAAAGAAAACTTGACTCATTTTCTCATCAGTCTGTAGTGTTGAGACTTATGGTGGTAAAAACTCACGTATGTGTCACTGTAGACACTACTTGACAAATATGTAATTAAAATTCAAACCTGCTTTTCATAGTGAAGGGTTCATTGCAGTTCTTACTCGTCACCTTTTACATCAATTCTTCCTGTTCTTCTTCCTTTCTTTTTAATCAATTGGTTTAATCTTTGCTTCTCTGTGTTTTCTAAACTGTTGCTTTGCGCTGTGACTGCAATTAAAAATCAGCTGTGATTAAAGACATCAGCTACAACACTGCCATCAGCTAACTTAATACTGACTCTGACTTATGTTCCAAATAAACACATTGTGGGCGTGATCACATTATTGTTGGGTGTGCACAGATAAATAGTTCCGGAGTCACAACATTCATGAAGTTCCAAAATGGCTCACAAGACTTCCATCCTCTCACCAGCCTGAGTTACTGTCTTCATTCCTCTGATGACATGCTTGAGCAAGGCAGTGTGAGGAAGGAGTTATTTGCTAAGACTCCTGGTTTGCAGAGATCATCTACCAGGGTGTAAAAAGCATGATGGCAGGACCGTGAGACACGCTGCTTCCTTAGTCAGAAAACAGAGAAACTTAAATGTTGCTGGTGAGTTAAACCTCTACAGAAACACCTCCCAGACATGCCCAAAATTGCATCCTTTACATGACTCTAAGTGCAGTTGAGCTGATTTTCATGGTTCCCCACCATACCACCTGCGTTTCAAGTGAAAATATTTCCCTGTTACAGAAGATGAGAAATAAATGCAGTGTATTTTCTCTCACTACTCTTCCCCACTTCCTTCCCCTTCACTACATTGTTTCCTCCTGGATTTTGTCTATAACAACGTTGAGAACTATCTTCGTCCTAAGAGAACCAAAAGAGTGTTATCCTTAAATTCAAATGACACCACCTTCAGATAGGTATATGACCTCCTAAGCTCAGGTTCTTCTACAGACTAGAGACCTTAGGGTCCTAAAAGATATCTAAGAAAAGCAAATGCTAAAAATAAAATTGTTTTCCAATATGGATAAATATATTAGAGATAAGACTGATTGATTTGTTAGATAATATATATATATATATATGTATTGAGATAGACAGATAAAAAATGTTGTTAGGCTTTGTTGAATAATTTGAGATGCAAGGTAAAGGAATGAGATTTTGGTCAACTATTGAAAAAAACTGAATTCTGATTTAAAAAGAATGTGGCAACATGCCTGGCTTGTTAATGCTTTAAGGACTTGAAGAAATACGTATGTACTAGTGGATTCATATAAAAAAAGCGAATTAATTTGTTCCAAGTTTCTTCACAGTTTTCCACAATAGCAACAACTACTGAGTAATGAACAAATTTTGTACAAAATGTTTTGGCAAAATAACATCTACACTGATATCAGATTAATTTAAAGTCATACACTTTATTAATTAAATGCTTTTATTCAAGTCCAATGCAATAAATAAAGAGTTGCTCCATTTTCTTCTATCCTGATACACTTTGTGCCTAGATGAGCCCAGGCCATAAGAGGTCCACGGTGAATGATACTGGCTCCTGGTCAGCTAGTCCTACTCAGAAAGTGACTGATTAGTGAGTGCCAGAACATGAGCCCTTGTCACTCGGAATATGTCAGGCTAAATCAAGACCTTGTCTCAGAACTGTGACAGCGACAGTGGTGGAGTCTTGGCTAATGTGCAGAATCTTCTTGGCATGGTCTTAATGCCCAAAGGAAAGACTGAAACAGGCATTGAAGGAAAGTGATGAATGTTTTGGATATCATTGAGAAACATTTCTGGTTTCAGCATTGCCTGAGTCGATGTTTCTATTGCTGCAATGAAACAAAACGGCCCAAGAGCAAGTTGGGGAAGAAAGCGTTTATTTTGGCTTAGGTTTTCACAGTTCATCATTGAAGTCAGGAGCAGAACTCAAGCAGGGCAGGAACCTAGAGGCAGGAGCTGATGCCGAGGCATGGAGGAGCACTGCTTACTGGTTTGTTCAACATTACTTGCTTAGCCTTCTTTCTTGTAGAATCCAGGACTACCAGGTCAGAGATAAGATCACCCACAATGGGCTGGGCCCTCCTAGATCAATCACTAGTTAAGAAAATTGTAGGCTTGCCTACAGCCCAATCTTATGGAGACATTTTCTCGATGGATGCTCCCTCCTCTCGATGACTGTAGTTTGTGTCAAGCTGACATAAGAAAAGACATAAAACTATCTAGCACAGCAATGTAAAAGTTAAACTTCAGATAAAAGATCATATAGCATGCTATCGAAAATTATAACAAATAGGAGCAGTGAGATGGCTCAGAATACAGGACTTGCACCAAACCTAATGAACTGCCTGCGTTCCAGTCCCCAGACTAATGTGGTTGAGAAGACTAATTTCCACAAGTTGGTTTTGACTTCCTTGAAATTGCATGCATGTGAACACGCACACACACACATGCACATACACACACAAAATTAAAAAAAATTCTAAAGAAAAAATGTTTTAAAATCTTCCATAGCTGCGTTATTCACTGATTTCAGGAACAAGTACCTTCATTTATAGTGTAAACTTTCCAGAACATAAATTTCATTTCATTTTCAACATAAAGTTGTATTCAAGTACCTTCCCTACCAGAAAGTTGACTAATAGAATTTGTGTAGAGATTTTTCTAGTTCAAGTTCCTCTTGCTTAATCTTGCCTTTCAATAAGGAGTAGAAACACAGAAGAACTGCCATGGAGCAGTATGGCCGTGAAAGCAAACAGAAGACACTACAGTGGCTCTGCAGAGTGCCCTCCCATCCCCAACATATCATTTTCCTAGAAGACCTCGGTCTTTGCAAAATGTCTCTAGAAAAGTGCGATTGTATCAGTACCTTGAAAGTTTAATGCACAGATTTAAGGTGATGTAAGTCTAGGCAATGGGCATTTTTTAATTGAAAAAATGATGAAAAGTTAGGATTTCTTAAAACTACAAGTCGTGGAATTATTAAAATGATAATATGTGTTTGGACCTCTGAGATATGGTTCAGAGTTGCCTGCTGAACATGATTTCCTTGTTAGAATCTCTTTCTCTCCCTTCCTCCCTTTCTCTCCTTCTCTCCCTGCAGACCGACTGGAGTTCTTTGTGTAGTGCTGGCTGTCCTGGACCTTGCTCTAGAGAGCAAGCTGGCCTTGAACTCAGATATCTGCCTTTCTTTGCCTCCCCAGTGCTGGTGTTAAAGGCATGCACCACCATACTTGGCTGAGCATCTCTTAATTGGAGAGTGTGGTTAAATATGGCTTGGGGAGTGTTATCTGGATCAGCAAAGAATGACAAGCATTAAAGTCTGTGTTCCTCATTTGGTTCATCTGTTAAGTGGAAACTAACTATTCAATTCAGTTACATTGAAGATTTACTTTTATTGTTTCTTATCATGTCTTTTAAAACTAGAATTGTGCTAAGGCATATTGTTGTAGCTGTTACCATTTTGTATTGAATCTTTTACTTACATCCAAATATCTTGCATCCAAATAAATATCTTCATTATAAAATACACTCTTGGAGAGTGATATTTTGTCTTCTTTTTGAGGCATTCCATATACGGAAATCCAATGCCTTATCTAGAAAAGTCTCCCCACCCAATTTCTATATTTTATTGAGTTATGAATATGCTAATGATAGCTCAAATAGCATTTATCATTATACAATGGCATTTTAAACAATTTTTTAGGCAACACAGTTCCAAATTCTAGTCTGTAACATGAGGGGGGGTCTGCTCATTGGGGCTTATGTCCTGCCCAGTTCCCACAGCTGTTTAGCCCCAAAGAAAATCACACAGAGATC
>LOJH01052166.1:0-12394 GCA_001685095.1 Ellobius talpinus
TATATATATATATATCCATGGCTTCTGCATCAGCTCCTGCCTCCAGGTCCCTGACCTGCTTGAGTTTGTGCCTTGACTCTCCTCGATGATGGACCATCACTTGCTAGTGTAATCTGAAATAAACCCTTTGTGGGTCATGGTGTTTATTTCAACCATAGTGATTGAAACCCTATCTAAGACACCAATACAGGAATATGAACAGAGATTACACAACAGTCTACATGTATGTATATATGCTTATGTTTATATTCAGACTGTTGTATACAATACCATAAAGTATATGTTTTTCATCTGTATCCCAGTCAAAACCCTGTCTCTCTGAGTTAAGAACAGTAGAACACACACTGCTTAGAGAAATAAAATAAATATCTGTTGAGTGCTTATTAACTAACACTATGCTCCCACCCTTCACTTACCCTGCCAGGTGTCTGTGATTACTCATACTTTCTAAATGAAGAAACTATTATGAAAGTGGTATTTTCTCCAGCTCTGCGATGAGCCATCACCTGACTACAAAGCCAGGACTCTTCCCATGTCTCCAAACTTACAAAGAACACAACTGAGTCTCACAGTTGAGGTAGCTGCCATTAAGAGTCATAACCAAGGCTTGCATAAAGCTCTGACTGTAGCATACTTGGGTATGATCATTTGTGAGAGATTTTCTTGGAAAAGCAAAATCCAGTCTCCCATAAATATACTATCAATGTTTTTGTCACAGCTAACACACAACCTATATCATAGAAACCCAAAGGTGTTTCTATAATTCACCCTTTAGTATCTATATTTTTATGAGTATATATATTCACTTTATTAAATAACAGGCTTGATATTATATTCATATATATAAATATAAATATATGTATTGAATGTTGTTCATATTCACCTCCCATTAGCCTCTCCTGCCCCTCCTACAGGCTCTCTCTTTCCCCTCAAATAGCCCTCCATTTCTTTTCAAGTCTATATTTGTAAGTCTAGATTTACATATTAGAAGAAACATGGCATTTGTCTTCTTGAGTCTAGGCTGTTTGTTCTAGATGATCTCCAGTTCTGTCCATCTTCCTGCAAATGATTCTTCTTCTTAATGGCTGACTAATGCTCCATCCTACATGTGTATAACAAATAATGTGGATATACAGTATGTATATATAAAGAAAATAAACTGAAATATCATTTTTAAAAAAGAGAAAACCAATGATATTGTTCCTGCCATCCAGTCCAGGTGTCTTAGTCCCATCAAAAACTTCAAGCATTCTTTCCTGATAGGGACTACCAATGCTCAGTTTCCCCAGGCCTTTGAAGACTTCCAGAATACAGGACTTGAAGGTTTAAAATCAAGGCTGAAACTGCGAAAGGATCAGGCAAACCAAAAGAAGTTGGCCACTCTCCAGATGGTCTCCCTAAGCCATTCATTTCACCGGTAAAGACACTAAAATTCACAGAAAGCACTGTGAGACAAGCAGTTATTGACCCAAGCCACATCTACACTGGGTCATAAGACTTGCTCATGGTAACACATACATAGTATAAATAGTTTAATGGAGAAAAAGATTTATTTGGGGTTCCTTGTATTCAGAGGACTCAGTCCGGGACTGGCTGGCTCATTACGGGGGTCCTAGGAACTTGTGCTGAGGCAGAATAGCATGACAATTTGAGAGTGTGGCAGAGTGAAGCCGCTCGCATCGGGACAACCAGGAAGTGGAGAGCATGGAATAAACCTGGACCACCAAACTTTCTCTTCCCTCTGCTGGACTTTCTAGTTGGCCCCTCAGCTTGTGGACAGTGCTATCCACATTCAGGAAAGATCTACCCCTCAGTTATGGCCAGTCATCTCTGGAATTGCTCTAATGGACATTCCTAGAAGTATACCTTAGTAATCTCCCAGGTGTCTCTCAGCTCAATCATGTTGCTCCGAAAGAGTAATTATCATAGACGCTGTTGCTCGTTGAACTTCTATGCGGAGCGCCCGGCTTGAGGATACACTGCAATTCCACAAACTTCCTGAGCAGTCATTGCTCACCATTCCCACTCACTGTTGAGATTAGTCAGGAGCCAGACTCATGTACCTCTGTGTTTTCAGTACTTAAATCAGTCTCTCATTCAGAAGTTACATTGCGATGTGTGTTTTTGTTTTGTTTTCTTGTTTTGTTTACTTTCTTTGGAGGACTAGAAGGGGTTATTAAAAGGACTGGTGTATTGACTTAAATCATATAAAACAAGAGGGGCTATTTTATAGTCAAGATGGCTGTAAAGGGCAGTGCCTAACTTGTTCTCATGTGTGGCTTTTATTTTGTATAATGAGTGTGTATTAAGTTACTACTAAAATGAAAGGCACTCAAGAGAATTCTTGCCAGTGGCTTGTGCTCTTTTAACTAGAGGAATGCTGGCGGGGGCGGGGCGTTGATCCTGCCACAGGATTAATCAGACCACAGCTGTGCTGAGTGCCCGAGTTTCAGCCAGTAGAACAAAATGAGAGCATCCTTTTCCCTTCCTTACCGTCCCTCACAGTCTGTCTTAAGTTATTTACGGAGGGGTTGGAATGGTTAAGAGCACCTGCTGCTCTTGCATAGAACCCGGGTTCAAGTCCTACCACCCACGTGGTGACTCACCACTGTCTGTAACTCCAGATCCGGAGGGCTCTCATGCCCTCTTTGAGACTCTGAGGGCACTAGGTATGCATGTGGTGCACAGGCACGCATGTAGGTAAGATACTCACACACAGAAAATCAAAAGGTTTTTAAAGGAAATAATTCATAGAGGAAAAATAAGGTGAAACCATGAAGATATTCTAATCTTTTAATCTGTTTCAATTACTTTTTTTCTGGGCGAGACAGGGATTCTCTGCATAGCCCTGATTGTCCTGGCATTCTCTGCATAGCCCTGATTGTCCTGGCACTCCCTCTGTAGATCAGGCTGGCCTCAAACTCAGAGATGTACCTGCCTCCGTCTCCCAAGTGCTGTGATTAGAGGCATGCACCACCACACCTAGCCTGTTTTATTACTTTTTGTGGTTTAGTTATAAAATGTCCCCAGAGACTGATGCATTAAAAACTTGGCTGTCACCAGAATAGTATTCAGAGGTAATTGGATTGTGGGGACTGTACCCTCATCAATGGACTAATCCATTGATGGATTCATAGCTGAACAGATGGTTAGAAGGCTGGAACTAGTTGGAGGAGGTAAGTCACAGGGAATGTGACCTTGTCTCCTGGTATAAAGAAAGGTATTTAGAAGGCCACTTGATGTCATGATAATTAAGCTAAATAAAAGTAGTAAGTTCCCCTAAGGCCTAGGTATTGTTTGAGGACTTCTAGGGCCTCTGTGACCAACAACTCATAAAGAAGTATACTATACCTGGCGTTGTTATTGATTTTTGTTTAGTAACTTGTGACTTCTAGATACATCAGTATCCAACCCTATACCCTATAGAGTATTTTTTCTGTGTGTCTCTCTGTCTCTGTCTCTGTCGCTCTCTGTTTGTCTTGTCTAAATATCTATCTATCTGTCTGTCTGTCTGCTTATCTATCTGTCTCTTGTTACAAAGTACAAAGTTTCTACACAGCTTTTGTAAACACCATTTTTTAGGTTACCCCTTCCTACCTTCCCCCAGCCTCCATGGCCCCCATCCCCACCGCTGCTTACCTCTCTATGCTTAGACTTCCTTCTCTGTTTGTATAGTTTCTATTCCTTCATATCTCTCCTCCTTTATGAATCAGACCAGTGGCCCTTCCCTGATTTCTTGGACTGCAGGCCCTACAAGATAAACACACAAATCTAAACATTCAAGGCTGCGAGCCACATATGATAAAGAATATTGCTTGTCTTTCTGTGTCTGGGTTACTTCATTCAATGTAATTTTTTTCTAGTTTTATACTTTTACCTCATAATCTCATAATTTCAGTGTTTAGTACTGAATAAAATTCCATTTCTTTTCTTCACTGTGGATTTTTTGTCATATTCATTACAATTCTGAACCACCTGTGAGTCTCCCTGCACCTTGATCTGGTAGGAAAATAGCTCAGCTCGTAATGAATGCTGGTGTGTCATCCCTACTTGACTTTGTTGAGATGATTCTGCGGTGAGAGGTTAGTTGGGGGTCTCCAGACACTTTGCTCTACTGGAAAAGCCACTACTCACTTTAATTATATTATATAAATATTGTTATTGTTATTACCATCATTATTGCTGTCTAATTATATGCTTCCATGTACATGTATATGTCCTTCCAGAATGGGAAAAACAGAGTCATAGATAGCTATTGTACATGAACCTAAGCACAAACTACAGGAAGCATGTGGAAATGTGTTAGGTCAGAGCAATGCATAGCATTGTGTCATGAAGGAGAAATAATTGACAACTATTGCTTTAGAATAACAAATTCTGTTGCTGTGGGGAAAAAGTATGTATTGTATGCCCTCGCTACAGACAAAGGATTGTGCCAGGTACTTTTGTATCAATCTACACAAATTATTTGAAAACTGTTGTTGAGTTCTCCTGCCCTCAATTTTCTGTTTTTTTCTTTTTAATTCATAGTTATAGGATTGCAAGTAATTAAATACAAAGTATCAGCTTCTGTCTTTCATGAAGAATATACCTTTCCCAGTGGCCAAAATTTCAATAGCTACTTTCAGTGGAATTGATTTTTAAGTATCAAGCAAGGTATTTGGATAATTCAATGATAAATTGCAATGTCCTTTTCAAAGCATATTATGGCAAATATATTATTAATTATTAAGATGTGTATAAAATCCTAAACTGCATCTGCTTGCAAATTGTCTACAAAAAAATCTGTTCAAGCTCTTCACATATAGGAGTTGTCACCCTCACATATAAATTCCAGCTCCCTGCACCCAAATATCTATTGTTAAACCCAAATATCTATTGTTAAAACCTTAAATGCCACTGTATCATGCAAGTTGCAGAACAAATAACTATAATTTTCACTAATATTGCCATGTTTTCCTGATTGAGAACATACTCTGTTTAACTTCACTGAACTTGTGTATTGCCCAATTTTAAAAGAAATACATTTCAAAACCCTTAGGGTGTATGACAGCCACAGATACAATTAATTCACCTAGAAGGCATTTAATGCCTTCTATAGTTTTGAGTTTAAAGATCCCTGAGAGATTCACAAGCTACCAGCCCGTGGTGGTATTGGGAGGGAGAAGAACTTGGAGGAGGTAGGACTAATACAAGGAAGAAGGCATTGTGGGTAGGCCCTTGAGAAGTTTGCATTTCCTCTTCTTGTTTTCTCACTGCCTTTGATTTCTCGCTGCCATGAGTGGCTGTTTTGCTCTGCTCCAGACTCCCGGCTGCGATGCACAGTCCTTCTATAAGCCCGTGCTCAATGACATCAGCTAACAATGGACTGAATCATCTAAGATCAAGAGCCAAAATAAACCTGCCTTTTGTTGTGTTGGGTTTTTTCAACTTGGGTATTTTGTCATAGCAACAGAAGGTTAACATATACACTGAGCACATGTGCAAAACATTGTTGAGATTGGAGGTTTCAAGCCAAGTGTGTTGCTAGAGAGCCAAACATTACACATCAGTGCAGTGCCATTGGGTCTATCCTTGGAAGAACAGCTCAGAATTGCACTCAATCATGCATAAGTGGTTACACATTCCTCATCTTGAAGAAACAACATGGAATAAACAGCTGGAAACTGCACTGTAGGCTAAAAGAAAGAGTGTTCAGTCTTTTTTTATGGCTTTTTGGACCCTTCATGGACAGTTCCCAGGAGAAATCCGGCAAGTAGTTCAATCACTCTTCATTTATGGATCTATAATCTAATCAAGGCAATAGATACACACATTCAATGATGCTTTTTCACCAGGAAACTTGATATACAGACTTAGATCTGTTACTTAACAGTTGTGTAACTTAGGACAAGTTAGCACATCAAAGACAGAAGTCCAGCATCTGGGTAAGACATAATAATAGTTTGTTATTTGAGCCTGCTATAAAGAGGAAATGAAGTAACACATGTGGAGTTCTTTAGGTAAAGGGCTCAAAAACTGTTCGCCATTGCAAACATGTTCTTAGATTAGCCCTACAGCAAGGACACAGATACTCAACAGAGCCATCGACCATTAGCAAACACATTGTTTAAAAGAAGATTTGGCTGAGATGCTGTGGAAGTAGCATGGAAATGTTGGCACGTGATGGAGTAAACAGCGAAGAGAAAAGTCAAGAAAACTGTGATTGTTCAGAGAATGACAAGAGAATCCTCACTCAGGGCAGAGTCGATGTCAACAGGAGGAGCTGGGTCTAGAAGGTAGCTCGTGCTGTTACAGAAGACCCTGGGTCAGACAAGCAGGGCAGGTCTGCTGCACATGCGGTCGAAAGCTCCCAGAGTTTCTGTTCAGTAACCTACAGGGATCAGAGCAGTGTATTGAAAGAGAAATCAGAAAGGGGACACGAAGTCAAATGAAGCAGTTGGAATGTGAGTTCCACAGTCCCACTGCTCAGCAGTGAGCAGACTTTAGAGTCCTGGCAGAGGAGAAATGAACTACAGGAAGCATTTTGAGGATAAACAGGACATATTTACTAAATCCCAGTGCTCATGGTCTTAATCTAAAAAATGTTGTCAGGCCACATTTTCCTGATGAATGCTCAAGCCTGAATGCAGGTTATGAAATTCCAGAGATTCCTTCAGTCTTATGAAAGCGAAGGCGGCTTTTTTTATTTTTTAATTTTTTAGGACAGGGTCTTACTATGTAACAAAAACTGGCATCATACATAGTCCATAGTCCTGATGTTTTTATTCAGCCTCCCAAGTGCTGGGATTATCAACGTACACCACATCACCAAACCTGGCTACCCATGGATTTTATTAAATTTTTTAAAGTTATGTTTAAAATAAAAAAGTGAGCTACCAGATCCACTCATACCCATTCCCTGACCTCCAGTCCCTCCCCTGTGCCTCACCACCACTATTCCCTCCCAAATCTGTGTGCTCTTTGGGGTACTTTGCCCATAGTGAATATGAAATGGGCTCTTCATTACATCATGGGTCTGTATATATCATTGCTCAGCTCTATCATACATAAGAACCAGAGGTGACAACAACCCACCAAAGTTTACCTACAGATGAATAGTTAAATAACAGTTTGTATTAAGGACAGTTAGATTATATATGATACCTTTAAGGGTAATAGGGTTCTGGCATTTGCCACTATTTGGATAAACTGTGATCATCATGTCAAGTAAGAAGAAATCTAGACTAGAAGGAAAACACTGTGATTAGTATATATCCAGTTCCTATAATACAGTCAATTCACAGAGCCAGAGAGTACCTTAGGGGGTGGGGTGATAGGAAATTGTTCAAATGAATGCAGGGTTCCAGACTGAGATAATAAAAGTTCTAGACAGATGGTAGTGACATTTGTAAAACAACATGAATATACTTAACAGCTAAGCTCTACAGTGGAGAGTGGCTAAAATGGCAATGCTTATATATGTGTGTTTTACCACAGTGTAAGAAAATGTGATTCTGATTCCCTGAGAAACATGCTCACTCACAAGGAGAGAAAGGTAAGATGTGCCAACCGATTTAGCCTCGCTGCTCAGCCAAGTGAAACCCCAGGGGTCAGACACCATCAGATGGCTTGCCCAACTGCAGAAAGGAAGAGGAATATGTCTGCCATCGTCTGCATCAAGATGATAATGGGGCACAGTGGGGCTACCGTTAAAGGAAAGAGAAAGGAAATCAATTCCTTGCCTTGGTTTCCCCTGTGTTGACAAACCTTTTGGGAGCATGGTAACTCTATCTATTCAGCACAAGGTAAGGAATGTAAAGACATGTCTCTGCCATTTAAGATCATATAATCTGAGGGGACAAGGTTTCATAATAACATAATAATGAGCAATATGGAACCAACTATAATTAGGTGTTAAATTGTGTAGTACAGATTATCAGTACCCTGGGAGGTCATAAAATTGTCTGATGTCTTATAGGAATGAATTATAGGCCGGGAAGTCTTCACTTACCATACGCCTGTAGGAACAGGCAAAGAAACTGTATTGTAAAGCAGATAGGAGAATTTTAAAATCATTCATTTTATTTTTATAATTATTTTTAATTTTTGAAATTAGGATAGTTATATACCATTTTTATACACATTTTAGTCCCTCCCCTGAAACCCTTGCTCTCTCCCAAATTCATGGCCTTGTTTTCTTTAGTGGTTACTGCTGGTGGTGGCAGTGGGTGTGTGTGTCTCTGTGTGTGTCTGCGTATCTTTGTGTGTGTGCCTGTGTATCTCTGTGTCTGTGTGTGTGTTTGTGTATGTGTCTGTGTATCTCTGTGTCTGTGTGTGTTTGTGTAGTTTCTGTGTATGTGTGTGTATCTCTGTATGTGTGTCTGTGCATCTGTGTGTGTGTGTGTTTTATATACATGATTGCATACAGAGGAGGTTAGAGAAAGATGTCAGGGGTCTTCCCTATTGATCTCCGCTTTATTGCATAAGATGAGAATTTTTTATTGCAATTTCTTAGCATTTTAAAGATAGGTATTTCAATTTCAGAGTTAGCCACAAATGCTGGGGTGACTTGTTGCAGGAGCCCTAAGAAGGCAATACACATTCATCCAATTCCATGTCCCTGTTCCTTCTTTCCCACATTCATCTTTTAGGGTAAAATCTCTTCCCAGTTTCCATGTTCCGCTTGACAGCTATATCTGACTTTATCCTTTCCTTCCGCTATGAGGAGCAAAACAAAGCAGTATAGACACAAAGAAATTGTGACTGACTTATAACTGGCCTGTTCTACTGTGCCCAGGTGGCAATGAGCTCTACATAGTTTCCTGCGATTACCAAATAAAATAAACAGAACAAAAGCAAAATATAAGTAAATACTAAGAGGGTTTTTTTTCTTTTTGCTTTTTTTTACTAAATGCCTAACACTATCAGTAGGATGACTTCCTGGTCATTCTTTGTTCATCAAAGGGAAGAAAATGTTAAGGGAGATAATTTCTGCAAACAGATCATGCAAAACAATCAATGTCCTTCTGCATCGTTTGCCTGTTAGCTTTTAGAACTTGTAGAAATTACAGTGACTGTAATTAACTGAATCTAGAGTGACTTCCAGATGGCAATCTAATAGTCTAGGGTTCTGGCAAGGTTCAACTACCTAGAGCTAGCCCTCCTTATTGCTTCCATTTGAGGGTTGCAAACAGTATATGAAAAGAACCTTAAGCTGTTAATCAAACTGTCTGCTCTAAAAGGACGCTCCTGTAGATGTTACCAAGATAAAGACAAATGCCTTTTTAGGTAATAGTAGGTCTAATATCTTATACATACTGATGGCAGTGAGCCTAATTATGACACAGATCTGAAGGACAGTATTGGAGGCAGAAGAGATGGTGCGGTGATGTGATAGCTCTACCCCTGTAGCCCTGAACACATTGAGGGAGGGGGACCAAACCTCCCAAGTAAGGGTGACCTGGCCATGCAAGGAGTGAGCGAAACAGTGAAGAGGCCTGGGGAATAACACCCGGAAAAAAAAAACAGAAGAACCAGAAAAAATACTCAACACCTCCATATGCAATAGACTTTCCTAGTAAAGTTAACAATACTAATTATACCTCTTTACATATACTGACAAAAAGAAATCAGGATCAATAGGTATTAAAGTATAGCACACATTAACACATGGGAGACTGAAGCAGGAGGATCCTGAGTTTTAGGCCAGCCTGGGTTATGAAGCAATATTTTGTCTCAGAAAATAAAGTATCCGGCGGTATGACAACTTAAGTGCTGATTTATTTCTTTACATCAAGATGTCTTTGCATCACTTCAACACAAATCCAGTGCGGCTCACTCAGAAAGAGTTTACTCAGCTCACAGTTTGGGAGGCTGAAGGTCCAAGACCAGGTGTCTCTACACACTCCCTCCTACCTCCAATCCTTCCCCCTCTCTTCCCCCTTCTCTCTTCCCTCCAGATGAAGATATAACATTCCTGGAGAAAGCTGTCTTCCCTTCCCGAAGCTGCTATAACCCACCAATAGTTCTTCAGGAAGAGGGGGGAAAGCAGGACTTTTTGTTTTGGTTTTGAGAGAGCCTCACACTATGTAACCCTTGCTCTCCCTATAAAGACCAGACTGACCTTGAACTAAGAAACCAGCATGCTTTGGTCTCCAGAATCCTAATATGAAAGGCATGCTTCATTACACCAGGCTCAGCAGAATTTTGTTGTTGCTTGTTTGTTAGTTGTTTCTTTCTTTTTTTAAAAAAAAATGTTTAAAGTAATTTTTCATGTGCATTGGTGTTTGTCCTGCATGCTTGCCTGTGTGAGGGAGTCAGATCCACTGGAACTGGGGATATAGACAGTTGTGAGCTGCCATGTGGGTGCTGGGAATTGAACTTGGGTCCTTTGGAAGAGCAGCCAGTACTCTTCACTACTGAGTCATTTCTCCAGCCCAAGTTGTTTCTTTTTTTAAGAGAAGATTTTGCTTTATGTCAGAAGGAGAGAGGCCAATGTGTAATACGCCCCTAACAGGCAAAGAAAATCCCAGCATCCTTGAGAACAGCCATGCTGGTGCCTGTGAGGCTCTCTGCACCCAGCCCAGTCTCTTGTACCTCCATTTGTAGGAGGCTTGGTGTCAGCTGCCGAGCACACAGAAGAGCAAGGCTAGACTGTGCTCTGTCTCCATTCCAGCCAGCAACATGAACGTCAAGAGGAAAAAACAAGCAATAGAGACACTTGGCCAAGACCTAATCTGTTCTGCAAGTGGGAATTCCTGGAACTGGGGCAAATGCAACTCGCTACAGTATAAGTCAGCTTCGACATTAGCCTTGAGCCCAACCCTACGATCATAAGAACTCACAGTAAATATGGAAATTAGCCTTGAATCCAACTCTACGCATAAAAACTCACAGAAAATAAGAAATAGTTGAGACATCATAAATAAATGAACCTTCCAGTTTACAAATTAAATCTGGATTATAAGCAAACCTCAGCATCAATTATAAAAAGAGCTTTCATGAATACAAAATATCTTAAAAACCTAGAATCCTGGGGCAATTTGAATTGAGAGGGGATACTGTTTAAAAACAAGGATGATTTAAAAAATATTTTCAGGAGCTGGAGAGATGGTTCTGTGGTTAAGAGTGTAAATTGCTCTTACAGAAGACTTAGGTTCCATTCCCAGTACCCACACGGTGACTCACAACAATCCAGTTGGATCCTGCTCTCCATGGGCTGCTCTACACAGGGTGCATATACGTACCTTCGTGCACATACACATAAACTTAATTAATATTTTTAGATTAATTTATTTTAATCTACATGTATGAGCATTATGCATACATGTCTACGCATGAGGTTAATGACATAGTTTCAGCATCTTGGTATCATAGTTTTGTTTTGTTGGATTCTATGGACTATTGTCCATTGCAACTGTATCAGTCTACAGGGCTTCCGAAGCAAGATCAGCTTTCTTTGTGAGTCCCTGAACTTCAGAAGGAAGAAAAAGAATAAAACTTTAAGTCAACAGTATATTCTGCGAGGCACTTCGAAGACGGTAGTGCAGTAACTTAGTTTTGTTTTAGGTATTTGTATGACATACGAAATTCAGACAGTTAATTGGGAGCAACTTGGGTTGTAGACAGCTGAAAAAGAAACTACCAGTAAACTCTGAACTTTGTACAAGAAAGCAACAGCAAGTTGGATATTTATTCTAAAATCATGCATATAATCGCCCTCTTGAAAATGGACCTCACAGCCATCAGGTCTGCAGAAAGAAACAAACTTTCAGGTCCCCACCGTGCTCCTTCGTTAGGTGCCACAGGCAGATGTGACAAGGTTGGGAACAGGCAGAAATCCAAATAAGAAAACCAGTAGACTGCTAGAGAGTTGCCTGTAACCGTGTGGCTCAAAGAGAAAGACAGTGAACAGGACTCGAAGGCTGTAGCACTGCTCCAGCTTCCGCAGAGCCTTGAGCCGCTGCGGCAGATCCTCGCACCTGCTGCTGCATCCCACTGGGCTGGTTTGCCGGAGACCACAGAAGTCAGAGCTCTGAACCCTGGAACCCACAACACACAACTCCTGTGCTCACTCAGCTCCACACCTCTGCACATGGCTGACTTCCGGGAGACAGACCCCGACCCTCCGGGATGTCTAAGAACCACTCAAGAAATGAGATCCTTGGTTTGTGTCCCCTGGCACTGCTGCAGAGGCCCCAGTTCATAATCTACTGGCTTTGAGAAGCATCTGTGACAAACTCAGAAAGAACGAGCACAATTGTAGCTCACAACGGGCCCACCCAGCATCCTCCACCGAGTGAGCTTCTGCCTGGGCTCCCAGGGGAAGGCCAAAGGCTGATTAGGATTGACTTCTTTGTCCTTGCTGCGTGGACCCGCTGTCTTTATACTACCTCAGAAGGAAGGAAGGAAG
>LOJH01052169.1:0-12394 GCA_001685095.1 Ellobius talpinus
TTCTTTATTAACCAGTGAAAGTAACACATAGACAGATGACCCACCTACATCAGAGAGAGGAATGGAAAGGAAGAAGCATAGTCTATATAGATAAATATGGATTACATAAGTACATATAATCTTTTTGTAAATTACCAAATTTCATCTAATAATATTTTCTGAATTGTCACAATAGCCAAGATAATGAACAACAGCTAGAGTCTACTATTGAATTTCTTAGAATAATAACCTCAAGAGGCCCATTGTGGGTAGTGCTATCCAGGGACTGATGGTCCTGGGGTCTAAAAGAAGGTAGGCTGAGCAAGCCACAGAGAACAAATTGGTCAGCATCATTCCTCTGTGTCCTCTGCATCAGCTCCTGCCTCCAGTTTCCTGCTCTTCTTGAGTTCCTGTCCTAACTTCCTTAGATGATGAATGGTGGTGTGGGAGTGTAAGCCAAAAAAACCTTTCCTTCCCGAGTTGCTTTGGTCATGGTGTTCCTCACAGCAATAGTGACCCTAACTAAGACAGGAGCTAACACAACAATGCTCCAACACTGTTACCAGGATCTGGCCTCGTTTGTGCACACAGCTACACTGTCCCAAGAACGAGGCTCTCATCAAACATGGCTTCATTGTTCCATTGCTTTCTAATACAGAAAGAAAAACGAGGGAGAATGGCACAGTGCTCTTGAGACAATGTCTCCAGAGGCCCGAGGAGATGGTTCAGTGGCTTGCTGGGCAAGCATGAGATCCTCAGGTCAAATTCCCAGCATCCAGCCAAGCATGACAAGGATGCCTGTAACCCCAGCGCTGTAGGGGGAGAGGCAGGAGGATGGCTGAATCTTGCTGGCTGCCAGTTGAGCTCCAGGTTCCGCGAGAGACCTTCGCGCAAAAGAATAAGGCAGAGGATGATAGAGGAGAGTGCCTGACATCCTCCTCTGTCCTCCAGGCATGCGTGCACTGGACATACCCACCACACACACACACACACACACACACACACACACACACAATTTACAAAGACAGTTTCTGAGAAGCACTACATAGCAGCCCTTGAGCTTCCTGACAGTCACATGATCACATACTCTCTAAGGTGTTTATCAATGGCAGGAGGTAATAAGCCTTTCCAATTTGGGTTCCATCTTCAAAGAAAATTGAGTGAACCCTGACTGAGAGCACGAAGGAGGAGTTCAGAGACTAACACAATCACTTTTCTTCACATGAGTTTATGAGGATGTTAAACCCACTGGAGGGCTTATTAGAAGAAAAGAAAAAGAACGTGGAGAAAAAGGAGAAGGGAAATGAGGGAGGGAGAAGGGGGTTCTAGTGAGGACCCTCTTCCAGGCTGGTGGTTGCAGACCTCACTAGTCTCCTCACCTGGCAGAAGGAATGAGATGGATGCCTGGAATCACTTCCACAAGGACACTAATCCTTACATCACTGAGGGCTCCACCTTTCTGAGCTTACCAAATGGCGAAGACCTTACCCCCTGATATCACGTGAAGATCAGAAATAGTCAGACCCATGGATCACAAATTATAATAAGATGCCATGAAAGGGGAACAGAAACATCACAGGTATCTAGCCTTCTTTCTGGAGGCTCAGCAACTGCTCATCAGACAGCATACTTACTGCTTGACGTGAATGGCAGCTTGGGCAGTTACCTGAAAATGACTCGGTCCCCCACAGAGAGAATTCATATCTCTTCCTCTCACATACAGAAATTTCTGTGGCTAGGTTTTGCCGCTGAGTGGAAGGGGGTGTCCATGCCATTAGCCTTGATTCTTGCCACTGGGCAGCTGGGAACCTGCAGGTATTTGAATGATGGAGGCTGCTCTATCAACCTGTGCACAGAGGATGGCTGAGCCCTCTCCTCTCCTCTTCTCTCCTCTCCCCTCCCCTCTGGCTCCTTTCTGAAGCCAGTACTAAAGCTCTCAACTCAGGACCAGCGCATCTCTCATGCTTCAGAACAACTGTTCTTCCTTATTTTTTTCAAGCAAGGCATGTTAATTCACTTGCTAACATGTCCTCCTCCTATCAGGGTCATCACTGACAAGCACCGATGTCACACTTAAACTCAAACAAATGAATCTTCCTGTCCCTTGTGGAAACAATGACAAGGTCAAAAAGGACCCATGACCTGAATGTCAAAATGAACCTTTGTTGTTCCAAGCCACTGAATATGGTACCTATCTTATGAGCCTACATTTCTTATACTGAGGGATATTAATTTCTAGCTCATGTTATTTTTTCTTAAATTTTAGTTATTTTCTCTTACTTGTTTTTTTTTGGTTTTATTTAAATTCACACACATACAAATAATAAAAAAATCATTCAATACTCATCTCAAGGTGACATTTGAATAATTAAATATTAAAACTACCAAACCCTGACTTACATAATTCTGACAAGCCATGACATTTCCCAAATGAGTCTATAAAACCTACATAGATGATAGACCCTGCCAATGCTCAGGGGACAGAGCAAAGATTTCTCTGCAAAAGAAATATGTAACTTCTCCCTTCGCAACTGTCATTTATATATCCACATCTTACATTTTCAGGGGTAAAATGATTATGAGTGAAATACAGTAATTAAGAATTAGAAACTTTTCTCTGGTTAGGTAATCACCCAGACATGCTCCCAGCCTCTCTTGGTAACTCTCCACCTTGGAATGGATTCACACAGAGTTTACAATTCTTTTAGAATGGTTTTATTGGAACAGAATGGCCACATATAACCTAAACCCATCACTCATATTTAATTATAATAAATCAAACCTGTCTTTCATTCACATAGCTTGTTACAAGTTCCAAAGGACTGTCATGTGATCCAGCTTAATTCTCTTAAAATTTCAGAACAACCTCATTACATGTGTTTTACAAATGGGGATAATAAGGCCAAGAGAAGACATTATTTTGCTATGATTCATATTTACTATATAATTCCATGTCACAGAATATAAGACGATAAAACATGACTCAGTTATCCTACCAAGCCTGATCCACTTAATACCCTGCCAAGAGGATGGCGTAATGACTCAGACAATAAAGAGCCTACTACTTGATTATGAGGTACTGAATCCAGACCCCCATCGCTTATTTAGTGAGCCACTGTGGTGTACACCTCTGATCCGAGAATAGGGGTGCACAGAGGAGGACCCCAGGGGTTTGCTGGCCTGACAGTCTAGACAGTCAAAGCTCTAGATTCAGAGAGAGACCCTGTCTCAGAATTAAGGTGGAAAATAATAGAAACACCTAGTGTCCACCTTACACCTCCGTACACATATACACACGTGCTCATACACAAAACACATTGCCAAACCTCTACACCAGCCATGGAGAGCATCACATGCCTCTCTTTCTCCCTGAATTTTCTCTCTTGGTCTGATTCACCCCAGCTGTGAATCCTTCACAGGGAACCTATTCTGTGCTTTGGCAGCTGCCACTCTGCTGGACCCCTGAGCCATTGGCTTTCACCCTTTGGAGCCATCATCAGACTATGCTTCTCCCTCCCAACTCCTGGTTGGAGAAATGCTAGAATTCTTCAGCATCCAGTATCCTCCACTTTCACAGAACAGCATTCCCTTTACGAATACATGTTCTGTATTAGTTACTTTCCTCATTGATGTGACCAAAGACCTGACAAGAAGCACCTTAACAAAGACAGGATTTGTCTTGGCTTGTGGTTTAAGGGGACACAGTCTATTGCAGTAGGAAAAGCATGCCAACAGGCAGTTCCAGCAGGTATCTGAGCCTCTTTACCTCATTGAACTTGGAGAAGTATGAAGCAGAGACAGGACAAGAAGTGGGGTTGAGCTATAAACCATACATTGGAATGCTACAACCCTATAATATCTGCCAGCTATGTCCCATATCCATAAAGTTCTACAGTCTCCCAAAACAGTGTCACCAGCTCAGGATAACATGGTCATATGAGTGCCAGTAAGGGGTATTTCACACTCAAAATGTAAGGTGTAGTCAGGGGGATTTTTTCCTTCAGTATGTTTCCACATTAAAATAGCCTCCTTCTTAAATCCAACAGGAGCTAATAAAACTGTTTTCTATGGAAATGGGTTGGAAATTGCTTCTCTGTCTTTGGGTTGTCAATACAGCATCAGCCATGGGGACTCTGCCACCCGTAGACACATTTCACCACGTGGCCTTCTTAAACAGGGCTGCATCTTTAGAGTAAATACCGACAGAGGTAACTGTAACTGAGCCCCAGACATGATAACCCTGAAGCAACTTGTTCACAGGGTGTCGATAAGTGGTCCCTGCTAAACCAGAGTCATTGTTCTAGATGAGATACCTGTCGTACAACACAGAGGTCAGATTCCTGCTCTTTATGTGACTATTCAGAAAAAGAATCAGTGGATCGGGGTGAAGCCTGGTGTCTGTTTTGTTGTGTTTGGGTTTTGTGCTGTTGTTGTTCGGTTGTTGTATAAGCCAAGCAGCAGAAGTCACTCTTCCTGGATCTTACTTTGTTGTAGAAGAATGGCTGCAAATGGTCACTCCCCTTGTGCCATAGAAAATGCAGCCGAGGGGCTGGGGTCCAGGAAAATGGGAGGCCAAATGGCCATAATATCTTACAGATCTCGTGAAAACACTCAGTTTGCAAACACTGGGCAAAACTGAACATGAAACTTCCTAACTTAAGAACTATAGATGCTGGTGGGTTGTTTGTTTGTTTGTTTGTTTGTTTGTTTTTTGTTTTGCTTGGTATGGTTTGGTTTAGGCTTGATTTGGTTTTGTCTTTTGTCAAATAACTTTATGCTTTTTAGTGGCAGTATCTAACTCTCAGAGAGAAATGGTCACACTTTGCCCTCCCCTCGGGTGTGTGTCTCTGGAGCATAATCTTTATAAAGAACAAGGCCTGTCACAATATCAAGCCTTTGGACATGCCTGGCCCCAAGGCCCTTTAACTTCATCGGGCTCTAGGGGTTTCTTTCAACCTATGCTCACTTGTAGCAAAGAATGTCCAGACCTTCATCTTACAACTGAGAGGGCGAAGAGAAGTCTGCTGGGTAAATCTGCTTGGAGGACTTGGGCACAGCAGTTAACTTTCAAAACCAACCCAGGTGAAAGCAGAAGCAGAGGGGTGAAGACGAAGGACACCCCTTTGTTAGAGCCGGAGGTTAAACCAGGCATGAGGAGTTGCTTGTTGTGGCAAGGAATGGATACCATACTGAAGAAGGTGAAACAAATTGAAAAGAAAACCAGAAATGCCTCTCTACGGACCGCTGGCTTTTCTCATCAAAGCCTGACATGCCTCTCCAAGCTGATTTGCCCATCCTGAACAATGTTTGCTGGGACCAACCCAGTAGCCCTCACCAACAGCCAAGGCCAGGGCTGCTTCAGGAAGGCCCAGCTGCCTTTCACTTCCCATGACAGTACAGCAGCTGGTTTTCTTGCCAGTATCCATTTCATCCTTCACTTCCCAAAGCAAAGAACATTTTGTTTGCCATGGCCACCAGGCAGCATGTCGAGCCATCCTCTTCTCAGCTAGAAGTCACTGATCCCTGTCCTTCGCTGCTTGTCTAAACCAGCAAATGTCAAACCATGAAGAAGGTACAATCTTCCTTATACCAATCAAGGGTCCCACGAGTACAAATGCTGCTCATCTGACCACATTCTTCCTCCTAATATCAGCACCATCCTCCCAACCATGCAGCCTGAAGCCCAACAGTTTACTAACTCCCAGGGTTTCCATTCTCTAGTCCCAACTGACTTTCTATTTCCACTGACAAACTTCTACTCACCCCATAACTCATTCTCCCTCAAATACTAAAACAGACTTCTCTCATTGAGCCTCTGCTTTCTGCAGACTCATCCTACACATGGTAGATAACACTCCTCCCCCAGATCTGCCCGAAACTTAAGAGTTCTACAAACTCAAGCGCAAGTCCTTTAGCATAGCACTAGAGGACTTCAGCCTATATTTCTAAAATAATATTGTTTATACCGTACTATTTTGAGATTAATTTGCTTTGTTGATTAATTTTGAATATGTCACTCTAGTTAGGGTAAGGTACTAGCCAGATATGTGATTCAACAAAATATCTAGTCAAACTCCATTCTGTATGTTTCTGTGAGATGTGTTTTAAGCAAGCTAACATTTGTGCTATCCTTCATAACATAGGTTGACCTTGTCCAACCATTTGAAGGTATAAACAGACCTCTACAAGCAAGAAGGAGTTCTGCCAGCCTGCTGCTTTCACAACTGAAGCATAACACCAGCCTCAGTTCTTCAGGAACCTGACCTTCTCTGCAGATATTGAACTTGTCAGCTGTCAGATTTGTATAAGCTAGTTCCTTCAATGACTCAAAATTAATCTACCAATCCATGCATACTCTATTGATACATGCCTTCTCCAACTGCCCTTGTTTTTCTGGTGAATCACAATTAATACATTAAGTAATGAACAATTAATATAATTAAATTGTACAAAAAAAATTATAAATGATCCATTGGGGAAATGCCCTCAGAAAAGTCTAGGTGAAACCAGATAAACATATCTCAGGTTACTCTTCTAAACTCTGCCTATGTTCTGGGGAGAGTCCAAAGTACCAGGACAAGCCATGAACTTCGCTGAAGTAGGAAGCAAGCAGAGCCAATGGCAGAACAGCTACAGTTGGACTAGCTTAGGAAATAGGATGGTAGACTATTCTAAGAGAGATACTGTTTCACCTAAGTACGACTCAAGGTGACATAACCTCATGCCTATGAATGACGGGGATACCTCTAGACACAGATCAGATATAAGATGTTTAGACACTAAGTTAAGATGTTCTGTGAAATGAATTAATTGGAAGCCTGGAATTATCCTTTGATATTGAAAGAAAGACTTGAAACTCTTGTAGAAAATATGAATGTGATGAGCTATGAGGGTGGCCAGGCCAGCAGAAACATAGAACCAATATGGCCTATGACATCCCTAACCTGAACATCTGGGGAAGACAGAGGTGGAACCTTGTCACAGAGTCCCAACAGTGAAGTGAGACTTAAGAGATCCCTTTGACACTTCTAAATAAACCAAGCTCGAAACTTGGTTGCCCTGTTGAAATAAAAAAAAAGCCATGGTGAGAGTTAGTATTAGAACAAGGTGTTCTGGCTCCTGTGTCATTGCAAATGCTGTGGATGAAGGAGGCAGGGCATGGAGAAAGAGGTGAGGGATGGGTGAGTATAGCTGGCAATGGTGGGTCAGGGTCCCAGAGGAGAGAGTCATAACAGGAGATGACAAAGAACAGTCCCAGGGCAGGGAATTGTTCCAAGTGATGAAACTCGCTTTGAATAAGGTAGGAAACAGTGGTGAGACAGAAATTATCTAGATGAGAAAGGAATAGTTCCAGGTAGGCGGCAAGGGAAGCTTGAAAACCTTCAAACTGGTGAATTTTCTTAGAAAAGCGGGGTGCTGGGAGCAAGGAAAGGCCACTGTAGTGATAGTTTGTTTGTGTTTTAACAAATAAAGCTCGCCTGGAGATCAGAGTGCAGAGCTAAGCCACCAGAGGCCAGGCAGAAGTGTCACATACCTTTAATGCCAGGACTTGGGAGACAGAGGCAGAGGGATCTCTGTTAGTTTAAGGCCAGCCTGGGCTATACTAAATTGATCTAATCTATTAGAGAAACAGAGCTCACACATAGGGGATCCCAAGCCTTTAATCCTAGCACTAGGGAGGTGGAGACAAGAGTGATATGGCTGGGTGGAGAGAGGAATATTAGACAGGAGTTCATTGCAATCTGAGGATGCAGTCTGAAGCAGCAGTCTGAGGATGTAGTCTAGAGATGCAGTCTGAAGCAGCAGTCTGAGGATGCACTCTGGAGATGCAGTCTGAGGAGAATCTGAGGATGCAGTCTGGAGATGCAGTCTGAGGATTCATAGAGAAAGGAGTATCCCTTCAGTCTGAGAATTTGGTAGAGGTATAAGGTCTCTCCAGTGGCTGGCTGCTCTGCTTCTCTGATCTCTCAATTTTCACCCCCTAATATCTGACTCTGGGTTTTTATTATTAAGACCAATTAGAATGTGTGCTACAGTCCACTTTAGATTCAGAGAGCCTCCACTAATTCTGCACCACTAAACAAGTCTCCTCAGCCATGGTGAGGCGAAACGTGGTGTGATAAGTAATCTATAGAGGTGTAGTAACTTCCACGATGTCAAGGTGAAGCTCAAGCCTCAGTGATTCAATAGTCTATGTGATACTTACAGGTACCAAGCCATTCAATGATCATCATATACACACCTCAATGGACCACAACAACTCTTCCAGGAAGTAAAGATGAGCAAGGATGCCAGAGAGGTTAAGCATCCTTCTTAAGGTGATGGTTGGTACATGCATCAGTACAGAGACAAATCACTAGATGTTCTAGAAACTGAGAGCATTGATTCTCAGCCGGGGGCCCATCAAATTTAAACAGCTAATTATGCCCTCACTAGTAAAAGAAAGGACAAAACTACTGATATAAAAGCAAAATTATTATAATTAATCTTCAAGCAAATGTCTGAAAGTCCAAATACATGTGGGCGTCTTGTACTTTCTGCATCCTGTGAACAGAAACCCTTTTGTAATATTAATCTTCTTATTCAGATTTCAACAGTTACACGAGTTCCTAGAAGTTCAAAAATAAAACTAGATGCCCATCTGCTATGTGATGTGCAAGACAAGGGGTTTATATTTTAAGACAAAGACACTCTCAGAGCCTCTTTAGAATGTAATATTTAAGTACCTCTAGGAAAGTCCATGCATGTCAGAATCAAACTGATCTTCGAACAAATTCAGATTATTAACATTTGCAATAATTATAATCCTACTGCGGTCACTTTGAAGGCGAGAGGTGCTTTGATACACACACACGCCTTGCTCAATCCCACAGTAGATTGTCAGGTGACATCGTGGGAAGGGTACACTTGGGACTTGAGAAAGTTGAGGTTGAAGGATCTTCTCCTAAAGATGGCCACTAATAAATTGTTTTAGTTTGCCTTCTACTGCTGTAATAAAACACTGGCCATAAGCAACCTGGGGAATGGGGGTTTTGTTTTCATTTACATCCCAAGGTGATAGTCCGTCACTGGAGAGAAGGAACTCAAGGCAGGAAGCTAGAGGCAGGAACTGGAGCAGAGGCCATGGAAGAATACTGCTTACGGGCTTGCTCCCACAGCTTGCTCAGCCTTTCTTAGAGCTCTCAGGACTCCCTGCCCAAGGGTGGCAGGCAACACATACAGTGAACTGGGCCCTCCTACATCAATCATTAATCAAGAAAATGCCCCCACAGGCTTAGCTACAAACCAGTGTAATGGGGTCCCCTCTTCCTAGATAATCTGAATTTGTTTCAAGGTGACACAAAACCAACCAGCATAT
Organism: Ellobius talpinus; assembly: GCA_001685095.1. Classification (NCBI taxonomy): domain Eukaryota; kingdom Metazoa; phylum Chordata; class Mammalia; order Rodentia; family Cricetidae; genus Ellobius; species Ellobius talpinus. The sequence continues at coordinate 9,338 of LOJH01052169.1, forward strand.
AAATCTCGAGAAGATTTTAGCAGCATTTGATAGCTAAACTCTTTCATCTACAGAAGTGACAATTAAAGTTACCCCGGCAGCCAGCAGGCTTTACGTATGTCAGGACTGCCAGCTCTAGGTCTTCTCACAAAGAAAGCAAGAGGGCAGCTGACCAGGAGCTGAGCCACCCTGGCTGGTCAGAGTCAATTCTATTTTCTCAGTGTCCAAATTTTTAAAACATAAAATCGACCCAATAAAAATGTGCCCAACCTAACACTCCATGACAATAAAACCTCCATCTACACTGCTCATTTTCTTGTGATGGAAATAATATTGTGATCTTAAAGTTTTATTACTCATAGGAAAGAGGGTGGCATTTCACATCAAGTTTCCTTTACCGTGCCCCAACGCCTTTGAGCAACTTCTCCTTCAACTGAGATGAAAATTCTGCAAACTCTGCAAAAGGTCATGGGTTTCATTGTTGATCTTGTGTCAAAGGGGCACTGAAAATGGGATCCCCCCAGGCTACTGAACCAGCACCATTGGAAACACTTCAAATATACTGAGATTTAATGTCATGCATCCTCCTGGGTTGGATCTTGGGGGTGTGGTATTTGGTCCATGTAAGCAACATTTGCAGTTGAGTTAGGCACAATCTACAAACTTGAATTTGTTTACTTCTGACAAACACATGCAGTTATGCCAGATGAGAATGCTGAGGGAAACTGGATGAGGGGACTGTAAGAATTCTACTAATTCAAATTTTAAAGTTTGCTTTTAAAATCCTTCAAGGTAATTAAATGCCTTACAGGCAAAGGAAAGTGTCACAAGTATGGAATGGTGAAGGACTCCTGACTGTTAGCAGGAGTATAGAGGTGGACGTAGAGGAAGAAGCATGGTTGTGTTGGATGGTTGTTCATTACCCGGTCAGCACCAAACCAGAAAGACCCTGACAGCCATAGGAAAGGTGCCAGCTGTTGCCAGGCAACTGCTCAAATGCTGGGCTGCAGTTTCCTCCGTGTTTGTCTCTACCTGCATCTCGTGTAGTGCTAGGCACACCTACGAAACTCCTCAGTCCCACCTACCAACTTGGGAGTATTAACTAGAAACTCTGGCTAAAGAGCATGCTCCTCAGTAACTGAAGAGTGGTGGCTGGTGGGGGGAAAGAGGCCTGTGACCAGGCAGGAACCAGAACAATATGGAGGGACTATGGTCTGTCTGCAAAGCAGTACTAGGAATAATGTGCTAAATATGGCTTGAGGCTGTCAGTCTTAGTTACTGTTCTACTGCTGTGAAGAGACCACGACCACAGAAACTTAGAGAAGAAAGTGTTTAATTTGGAGCCTTGCTTACAGTTTTGGGTTAGTCCATGGTCGGCACGGCAGAGAGTGTGGCAGCAGGCATGCTGCTGGAGCAATTGCTAAAAGCTTGCATCCTGATCCACAGGCATCAGGCAGAGAGAGAGCAAGACTGGATCTCGCATGGACTTTTGAAACCTCAAAACCCACCACTGGTGACACACTTCCTCCGAGACCACACTTCCTATCCTCCCTAAACAGTCTTACCAACTAGGAACTGGACGTTCAAATCTATGAGCCTTCTGGGGGCTATTCTCACTCAGTTCTCCACACCATCTGATGGGGTGGGTTGTCTCTAAGGAGGAAACAAAGCAATGAGCCCAGTGGGAGCTCTCATTGAGCAGGAAAGAGCTAGGCAATGTTGGGCATTCTTTATTCATGAGTAGAGGTCAGAGCCTTGCTAGACAAGCCGCAAAGCCCAGGAACAGACACTGTCAAAGCGTGGAGCTTTGGATAGAGGACTGAGTGCTTCTCAATGCACCCTACAGACCTCCATCCCACTAAACCACTCCTAGGTTATCGCATAAATTCAAAGACATTTCACCTCCATCAACTTCCGTGATTATCCAATGAGGAGAAAGAACAGTGCGATTCTCCAGCTCCCAAACTCCGCCCAGTAGACTCCACGGTCCTAGCTGATACACACTTTTATAATATTATGAAAATGTGTTCACAGCCATTACATAGCCAGTACTGATTCTCATAGAACCTCATAAGGTTGGCGTTTTATGACCTCCGTCTTACAAATGTGAGTGAAAGAGAGGTTAAGGAACTTCCTCGATTTCAGGGCCAGAAAACAAACATGAACAGGCTGAATGGAAATTACTCAGATTCAAGGTAAGCTCTGAAGGTGGAGTTAACTGAACTTGCTGACAGAAAAAAAAACATGAGACATATTCAATTCTTCCACCCATCTCCTTACATCCTGCTTTGGAAGGACTTGCCCTCAGTTATCACACTCACAACCAATCAGAAGCCTGGTATTTCTCCCTAACTTTGTGAGCACAAGAGAAAAAGAAAATCATTCTCTTCTCTAAAGAAAGCAAGAGTGGAGAGGGCCGGCGGAGCAGCTGCGCATGCTCACAGTGGATCCCGGCCACTGCTGCGGCAGACATTTGTTCCTGCACAGTGCTCCCTACTGACTAGGCTCATGTGTGAGGTGAGGGCAGTCTTCCCTCAGCGTGTACTCAGGAAGTCTAGCTAGAGGAAGATACTCTGAGAACGTTTTTACGTCATAGTAGAAGCAGAAGCCCCTTTTAGCTTACAAAGGTGTCTTGTTATCCATTCATTTTCAAAGTTCTAAAAGGTCAAAGAAAGATACAACTTGACTAAAATAAACTTTCCGCATTTAAAAAAAATCCAAGTGAACACTCTATTCTTATAAAAAGACCCAAAGTAGCCATTCTACTCCTATAAAGTGAAATAAAATAAGCCAAACCAGATGCTCCTGGGGGGGAGTGCAAACCCTTAGAATACTGAGATGTTGGCAAAAGAGTTAAGTGACAATCTTTAAAAGAGATTAATGTCTGTGTGCCAGCATGAGTAAGGATGGCAAATGGGTTTGATTCGGCATGCCACTTTCAAGGCTTGATAGGGGTTGCCTAGGAGATCAGTGACAAAACATGATGAACAATTAGTAATGTCTGCTGAGAAGGATGAGGAAGATGAGGAGGAAGGGGAGGGGGAAGAGAGGGCATGAGGAAGAGAAGAGTGAGGAGGA
>LOJH01052172.1:1438-12394 GCA_001685095.1 Ellobius talpinus
TATATCTTTCTGGAGTCTTTGATAGAGTTGAAGAATAAATAGTTATAGTTTTCCTTGGTTATGATAAAAGATATAGTAGATATAAATATCTTAGCTGTAGTTCTTACTTGATACCTGTTTTTTATAATTTTACTATGTTAAAATTAAAACCTTCCTTTTTATTTAAACAAAAAGGGGGAGATGATGTGGGATTCCCCTCTGTATGCTGTGAATACTATTGATTAATAAAGAAANCAGAGCTAGGTGGGGAAAACTAAATTGAATGCTGGGAGAAAGAAGGCAGAGTCAAGTAGAAGCCATGGAGCCACTGTCAGAGACAGACATGGCGAAATTTTTTTGATAAGCCACAGCCACATGGCAATACACAGATTAATTGGAGATGGGTTAGTTTAGGATATAAGAGCAGCCAGGAATACGCTTAAGCTATTGGCCATATAGTATTACAAATAATATGGTTTCTGTGTGATTATTTCAAGGCTCATCTACCAAAACAGCACAAAAACAGTGGCCAGCTCTCCCTCTTCTGCACGTCATCTTACCAGGAAATAGAGTTTTTATTGATATAATCAAATCTAAAAGGCCACTGAACAGGGTGGTCCTGAGGCCAATGGGTATTGTTTTAACAAACAGAGGAAGATTCAGAGCCACACAGACCCCAGCACAGAAGAGGCAAGACTTCATCCCAAGCCACCATTGTTGCAAGATGCCTAAGATGACATTGTTGACTTTTTGTGCTCTTGTGTCTTTGTGTGCTATAATGCTTATGTGCTTAAAATATGTTTACATTTAAACAGAGCCAGGAGATGACTCAGCATTTGTCATGAAAGCATGCAGACCTGAATTCAGATCTCTAGAACCCATGTGATGCCAGATATGCCATTACATATCTACAGTCCCAGCCCTTTTAAAGTGATAAGTGAGACAGAGACAGGATATTCCCTGGGAGCTCATTGGCCAGCTATCCTGGTACACACAATGGGGAACAAGAGACCCTGTCTCCAACAAAGTAAGAGTTAAAGAACAACATTCCAGGTCACCCTGTGACTTTTGCTCCTGTTGTACTATTATCCAACCAGCACTCATACACATATGTTAGCAGGGGCTGCATGTTCATGTCCTGGCTGCCCAGACCTGAAATAATCACACAGAACCTATATTAATTGCAAGACTCTTTGGCCAATAGCTTAAGCATATTTCTAGCTAGCTCTTGCATCTTAAATTAACCCATTTCTATTATTTTGTATTTTACCATAAGACTCATGGTTTACCAGTAAGGTTCCAGGGGTATCTGCCTCCTTCGGTGGCTACATGGCATCTCTCTGACTCTGCCTTCTTTTCTCCTCGATCTGCTTAGAATTCCCGCCTTGCTCTACTTTGCACTGCAATAGGCCCAAAGCAGATTCTTTATTAACCAATGATAATAAAACACATTCACAGCATACAGAGGGGAATCCNAAGCATATTTCTAGCTAGCTCTTGCATCTTAAATTAACCCATTTCTATTATTTTGTATTTTACCATAAGACTCATGGTTTACCAGTAAGGTTCCAGGGGTATCTGCCTCCTTCGGTGGCTACATGGCATCTCTCTGACTCTGCCTTCTTTTCTCCTCGATCTGCTTAGAATTCCCGCCTTGCTCTACTTTGCACTGCAATAGGCCCAAAGCAGATTCTTTATTAACCAATGATAATAAAACACATTCACAGCATACAGAGGGGAATCCCACATCACACATACACACATGTACACAAACACACAAAAACTACACATACACAAATCACACACACCTACACATATACAAATCATCCATATACACACATAACTGAAAACAAAAACAGAAGACAACAGTTTTCAACCCATGATGTACAAAGATGACCTACCCAGTCTGGGAGAAATGATGCATTTTCAAAATCATGGTGCCATAATATGGCCAAGGAATCCTTCCTGGTCCAAAGAAAGTAATGGGCACACCGAGGTCAGCTAAAAGGAAGGGATGTGACAGTTAGGGATGGGATGGGAAGTGCTTACCACAGTCACTGCCATGACTCAGCAGTTAAGAACAGGAAAGAAGCCACACAGTTGTGAGTTCATCTAGCAGAGAAACCCCAAAGTCATTTCTTAATGTTTTCAGCACTATGCAGTGCTGCTTCGCAGTGCTGTGGGCTGTGTGAACTAGCATCTTAAACGATGGTTTTTCCCATGTGTGCTTACTTCTCCTAGCATTGCTTTCTGCTTTACAAAAACACCCTATCCCTACGGCAATAGAAACTGATTCCAAAGTGCCCTGGTTGCAAAAGTAAATAGAGATCCAGAAAATATGTCTTCTAATTTTCTATTTTTTGTGTGTGTTTTTAACCAAAATACATGTGTTTATCATTGTTCTGTTAATAAATTGCACAACTAGGCATTTCAAAGCAATATCATATTTTCAACTCCTCGAAGTTCTGTTGGAGAAATTTTGACCCTTATCTCCTGTCGCTCAATTATTCCATTGACAAAGATGCATTAATGCCTACCCTGGACATGGTAGATAACGCAGTGCAGTTATGCTTTGGGAGATACAAGACGTGGATAAGAACTGTTGAGTGTGTGGTCTATGATGCCTTTGTTACTAAAGAGTCAGAATAAAAATTTATCTTTTAATTTACATTTTTAGAAAGATGGTTTAAAAGTTGCATTTTCCAAGAGGTGAGGTCTTACAGTGGGAGGCAACGTCTACCAGTAAATAAGTATCGCATTTGTTCTTGCTAGTTAAACCTTTCTCATTTATAATTCTCAAGGCAGAAAGCAAAGCAATCATAAAATATATAACAAGAAAGGGATGCTTTATATTGGCTCACAAGACGCATGCTTACCAAGTACAAAGAACAGGGCAACATCTATGCCTTGCTTCCAAACTAGCCTAAACCCTTACCCTGTGTGATTCAGTGAGGAGTCGCCGTTGTTCAGTCTGCTGGGAAATGACTCATTGAACCACTGATATTAAAGCTTGGGCTTGTTTTTCCTGTGGAAATAAGTTGTACCTGTTTCGATACAAAGCTATAATCCAGAGCAAATGAAAGACATTTATCTTATTGATGGGCCCTTTTCAATATGGTACAAACAACGTTAATTGGATGCTAGAAGATGTGTTCTTCAGCATTTCATAATTATTCATTATGTGAACACCTGGAACTTAATTTGCAAACAAAGTGGGAAGGAGGCAGGGGAAGGGACTAGACCTTCTCTTTAGAGAGAGTGCAGAAAGCCCAGGAGTTGGCAAGAACGTGTTATAATTGAGCCTTAATGAGCAAAGCCCAGTGTCCCTGCTCAGAATTCACACCTCTCCATGGCAAATTACAGCTTGGCTTGTTGTTTCCAAATCCCTTTAAGAAAATTTGCTCCAGCCCTGTATGGTAGTGCAGGCCTGGAGTGGCAATACTCATGGGGTGGAACAGGAGGATTGTGGGTTTCAGACCTTGTCTCCAAAGGAAGAGAGTGCAGATTTGACTTTGAAACCAGAATATCTTTCTCATATTATTTGGTTTTCTGCACTGATATAATTAATGTTCAATAAGTAAATCTTAATTAGAGAAAAGTTCTTTGATTAAGAATCACCCAATAAGAAGCAGCAAGTAGTTGGGAGTGCAAATGGGAGACCTGGGGTCGGTTATCTGGACAGAGAGGGCAGAATCCTCACTAGAAGCAGTAGGAAGATGTTAATAGCCAGGAAGGTCTCACTGACTTTTCCCCTCTGTTTCTCACCCTGCCTTTGTGAAAGGGAGTAGGGGAAGGCACTGGGTGGGGCTCGTGAGTTATCAGGGGGGGAAAACTAGGTGTCAGGCAACGACAGCACAATGCAGGGAGAAGGAATCAGGTCTGGAAAGCAGCCCTATTCTTCCACTGCTGCCCTCACCTCCCCTGACGTACTGAAGCTTTTGATGAGCATACTCAGTACTTAGAACTACAGTTATACCTAGTGTGGGACTGGGGTGGGTGGGGGAGCCGGGATCTTCCAATGAAGGGGAAATAGGACAGAGTGTTATGGAGAGGCCAAGGGGGAACCTGGAATAGGAGGATTAACTCGGGAGAGTAGAGGAGAATAAGGAATGGGGAAGGGACAACTAACACTAAAGGTCTTAGGAAACCTATGTGGAAAACTACTACTGTAGAAGCTTCCTAAAATGTAAACATACATGAAAGGAATCTAAACGGAGTCACCAAATAATGTGGGAGATACTGCCCCAACTAGACATCTTTGCCATGCAGTCAAACAATCAGTGCCAGGAATGGGTTATAGCTTATTGATATAACAAGGACATTGGACAAAGGGGTCCCATGGAAACCGCCAAATATCATAGCTATTACAAAGGCTACTGGTTACTCTCTGCAACTGATGGTAAAGAAAACACTTACACATCTCACTGAAGACAGAGAAATCAAGCTGTTGCCTAACTCGAGGCTACTGACTAGCATTCATGGTACCAGAAAGGAGTCTGCATGCTGCCAAAATAGAAAGGTCGTCATCAATCCAGCTACAAAGCACACAACCTACAACAGTAACCAGCCTGCATGAAGTACTGGTATAATAGCGGCACAAGTGATATGGGAGTAACCGACCACTTTCTGATTGGATTTAAGACACATTCCATGAGATGTAACCCATACATGATACTACTAAAGTGACCACGAACCCGAGACTAGATAGACCATGGGCCTAGCGAAACCCAGACAGCTATTCTGCTAAACAAGCATGCAGTAAAATTACACCTAATGACATTATGCTATACTCATAGGACAGTGCCTCATTCAGCCATCATAAGAGAAGATTCTTGAAGCAGATGGAAACTAACGTAGAGGCCCATAACCGGACAATGTGCAGAGAGTGAGAGACTTTGGAATACTCAGTCCTAAGATGGATATCTTCATCAACCCCCTCCTTGTGGTGGGATAATATTTTTTATAGAATGTGAGGATGTGTCACTGCCAAGGAACCTTCTGATTGGTTTGATAAAGAGCTTGAATGGCCAATAGCAAGGCAGGAGAAGATAGGTACAACTTCTGGGCAAGGATAGGCACTCTGGGAAGAATCTAAGGCAGAGAATTCACCAGTGAGATGTGGGGGAAGTGGGATGCATGGTATGGAGGAGAAGTAACAAGCCACATAGCAAAAAGTAGACTAATATAAATAGGTTAATTTAAGTCTTAAGAGCTAGTTGGGAATAAGCCTCAGCAAAGGCCAAGCTTTCACAATTAATTAGAAGTCTTTATATCACAGCTCTCTTACTCTTACACACTCATGACGACCAATTTCCATTGAGCAGCTTGAATCAGGGCTTCTGAATCCTTGTTCTCTCCAGGCCAATTTTACCTGAAAATAGCTATTCAAATCACACATCTGCTAAAACAAATAACAAAGATATTTATTTTAAGATAAACCATTGGAATATATATAATCTTACCATTCATAAAGAACAAAGTGAATTCCCACACTAATAAGATGGTTGAACATATTTTTATGTAAATAATTAAATTTTGTGACAGTAAAATGGCTCAGAGGGCAAAGGAGCCTGCAGCCAAGCCTGACACCCCAAGTTCAATCCCCCAAATTCACAGAGTAGACAAAGAGACCTGACTCCCACAAGTTATCCACTGACTCACACTTGCATGCACATGGTACTTGCACTCCTACCCTGGACATGCATATACAAACTAACAAATGAAGAAGTGCAGAACCTTTTTAAAAGCATTACATCCTGCCTGAGTGTTCGCTATTGTAGGAAGCAAGGAATTTTCTGTGTCCTCCAGAGTGAATCACTATTTCAGTGTTATAATCACCAATGCTTACAATGTTATTTTGCATAAATACATAGTTCAAAATGACAGAGGCATGTTTGGGATCATCACAGAAATTGCTGGAAATATTAATTCAGCTACCATGTCTCCTATTTCTTCTCTCCAGTAAATGGCTATTCTCTTAAGGACTGTGAGAGCCCACAAAAAATTAATATAATGAAGTAACATCACCTCGGTGCCTTGAGCCTTCCACTAACAACAATTTCAGGTTGACTGTCCTCTCTCTTGCACTATGTCTTATTTACTTTGATGCATACAATGAGCTGCCTTCCACATGGAGGGCCACAAAATAAATACTTGCTAGTGGCACATGAGCGAAGAGCTGGTGGGCTCAGTGGGGAAGCAGGGTGGCTTTGGGTTTGAACTTGAACTTCATGAAGCTTTAGTCATCTGTCCATTCTGGCTGTCTGTCTGCACATGTCCCATGAGCAGCTCTGCGCTTATCATTCTATTTATGAACAGAAATCCATCGACACTTTTATGCTGTAATCTGAAACGAAGATGCATATTCCATATACGGTTTACCCTCTATCAATTTTCCACTTGACAGAATATAGAATCACCATGGAAACCAATCTCTGAGCATGTCCGTGAGGGGTTTTATAGACTGAGAAGTCTAAATTCTAAATATCGGCGACACTGTTCCATGGGTTAGGGGACTGGCTTGCAGAAGGAAAACTATCTGTGCATCAACATTCATGGCTCTGTTTCCCAACTGTGGATGCAATGTGACCAGCTCCTGCCACCTACGTCCTCTCCATAGTGGCCTGGACTCTCGATGGGAGTTAAAGTGAGTCCTCCTCCTTAAGCTGCATTTGTTTTGTATTTGGTCATAGAAACAAAGAAGTAAGACTGGTTCTTATCTGGACAAAGATGCTGCATATTCCTCAAGGGTTAGTTGTACCAGTACTCAACCATATCATCACCAGTACTCAACCATATCATCACCAGTACTCAACCATATCATCACCAGTACTCAACCATATCACCAGTACTCAACCATATGTACACGTTAGATTTCTCTCACAGTAAGTACCAAGAACATACAAGGCTCCATGAAAGCAGGGAATTAACTGCCCAACTCACAACATCCCAGGTTTAAGTCAGATTTTTCTGTCTAAATCTTCAGTGATTTTAATTAAAAAGATTAAATACCTGTTTTTCTCTAAATGGTGTTAACACCACATTAGTGGAGAAATTACAGTATTTCTTTGCAATTTCTCTGAGCTGTGTAAATTACTAAAGTCCACTTTTTCCCATTTCAGAGATCACTGGAAGCCTTGGAGAGATTATAACTTATAAAGTAAATCATTATTCTTCTGAGAAGAAATATTGTAAAAGTGAGCCTTGAATTGGAAAGCTGCTGTGAATACTGTAATATAGTCTCCTCTGAAGCCATCCTTGACAATGAGCTTTAGCGGGAGCCAGATGAGCTTTCCTGCATCTAGCCTCTCCAGTGACATATCGGTGCTAATAAGATCTGGGGACACTGAGCAGCAGGCAGCAGCTAGGATAATTTTTATGCTCCCGAATTCTGCATTATACCTTATTTGTGATAGTGCTTTGTATGGTTTTCAGGCATATAATAGCATGTACTCATAAAATGTAATGTTAAGTGGCTCTCTCCTAGGCAGAAGCCACAGCTCCTGATAGAGTCAACATGCAGAACAGTTTTTTGAAACATCTCGCTAACCACCTGATGATGCTTATTAGCTAAGCTCATTGAGGCAAGGCGAACAAGAATGGAAGCAGGGTTTCTAAGGAAGCCAGTACAAATGTTGAATTCACTTTAACAGCATGGTCAAATGGCTGAAACTCTCTCTGAACAACTTTGGCCGAGCACACTCATATCCAGCACCTACCCTGCCGTAAAGGCCAAGAGATCAGCTCTCAGCCCCTGCCCAGGGCTCCTCAGAGAACTGTTTCTTAGGAGCAGGTATTGAACGATTTCTATAATAACTTCACACAGTATCAGAGGGTCATTGTCTTTATTTCTTCTTTAGTTCAAATTCTCTTGTCCTAATTGTCTATGATTTCTTGGTTCTAGTTTTCTGTCCCATCATTCTTATTTCTTCTACATTCTACATTCTTCCAATTTTCTTATACATTGTTACTTTTATCTCTATATTCTTTCTCCCATTGCCTTTACAAAACCCCAGGCATGTGTACCTCCATCCATTAGCAACTTGTTAGTAATTAAAAAGAAACTACAAGGGAATTCTCAGGGATACAGATATTCTTTGAAGATCTGTAGCGAAATTTATCAGCTAGCTTGTAGCTAACCACAGATGCAGCTGTGAGGAGGTCCCAGCTGTCTTTTAAAGGGCCTGCTACAGGTTACAAAGCAAAAAAAAAACCCAAAAAACAACAAAAACTAAACCATTGAGAGCTCCAAGGAAAAGGCAAAGAATATGTGGATTATTTTACATTTCTTTAGTGTGATTGATAATATCTAGACATGGTCAGTTAACAGCCTTTCTTATCATCTGAATCTCAGGACCAAAACAAAAGCAGTCTACTGAATCTAAAATCTTGCATGAGAAACTGATACAAAATGTTAATTGCTATTGTGAATCAGATCAGGGAGGTGCCAGTGAAGGATGCATAGGGCCATGTAAGTGCCATTGATCTCTCGAAGGACTGTGATATAACAAGGACAGACCCCTGCAATACTGCCCTAGTTTACCATAAACCCTCAGAGGGGCTTAGATCCTATGAGGCCAGACACCTGTGATTCCATAAGTAAACGCTGTAAAAGTCTGTTTGCCCAGAAGGACATATGTCTGGCCTTGATAGGCTAATGATAGAGTGCAGGCTTCTAAGTTTCTCACAGTGGTATGGAGAACATTTGTGTAGAGAGAAGTCACCTTTCTGACCATCCACAAATATGGTGCCCATAAGATTGAGGTGTAATCATGAGATTACATGTACACATTACATGAAAATGCATGGTAATGGGGAGATATCACAGCTGTTACTGCACAAGACAAATGACAGATAAAAAGCAACCGTTTTCAGAGTCAGCGATCCATAAGCCTTGTTGCCCCAATGGGTTGCCCCATTGGAGAATAATTCCCCTGGTGGGTTGACATCTGAATTATCCATTGCCCTAACCTGTAATTGCATCATGACTTACAATGTCTCATGATAAATGCTCCTGGCACACCAGGGTTGTTACTCAGTTGTGGCAAGGAAGCCAATGGTTCAGTAGCATCTCTGTAGAACTCAGACGAGGTTAACACTAGTGCCCAGCTGGGTAGAAGGACCAATTGTCTTAAAAGGCAATTGTTGATTTTCTGTAGGATTGGCATCCCTACCCTTCTACCATCCCTCCTGCCACACACCCATTCTTTGTCTCATCTTTGGGTTCTCATATGTCTTAGTTAGGGTTTAGTGTTGCTGTGCAGAGACACCATGACCACGGCAACTCATAAAGAAGACATTTAATTGAGGGTTACTTGCTTACAGTTTCAGAGGTTCAGTCTATTCTGATCCTGAAGGGGAGCATGGCAGCATGCAGGCAGATGTGGAGCTGTAGCTGAGAGTGCAACATCTTGCAGGCAATAGAAAATCGACTGAGGTAAACTTGAGAAAAAGAGACTTCAAAGTCTACCCCCACAGTGACATACTTCCTCTGGCAAGGCCACACCTCCTAATAGTGCCACTCTCTTCAGAGTTTATTTTCTTTCAAACCACCACATGACTTAATGGGTAAATGATCTTATGCCATAGTCCATGAACAGCTAGCCATGCCTACCTTGCTTGCTCTTCCTCCCAGGACCACAGTAAATAGGAGCCTTAGAGATAGCTTCCAGACAAGGTCAGTCTTCTGGGACCAGGAACATTCTCCAGATAAAGGCAGGTAGAGAGCAGGAAGTTTTGCCAGGGAGGGAGGGAGTCTCCACATCATCAAGCTTTTGAAAAAAGCTGCCAGGCCATGACAGATCACAACCTCTGATCAGCCAGCAAGGCCTCCCAACAAGCGAGCAGCTCAGATCCACCTTTAATCTTTGGAACAGCTTCGTAAGGAGAGTGAGATGCCTTTCTGACAGTCAGAGCACTGAAAGTTTTGTTTGCTTGCTTTATTTTTGTTTGTTTATTTATTCTTCGCTCATACAATACATGCTGACTGGAGCTCCAGAGGCTGAACTGGCCCATCTTCTGATGGCACCCTCCAGCGGTGGGATGGGTACACCAACCCAGTCACAAAAACTTTGACCTACAATCTGTCCTGCTGCAGGATGTGCAGGGACAATGGGAAAGGGTTTGCTTTTGTTTATTTTGTTTTGTTTTTATCTGTTTATTTGTTTTGTTTTGCTTTTTGCTTTTTGGTTTTTTTTTTAAACCAATCTTGGGGTTGACATTTATTCCTAGAAAAGCTACCTTGGCAAAAATGTCAAGGACATGGAAAAGAGCAAGAAACCCTGGATACAGAGTTTGGGGTGTGCGGAGCCTTTCTGGAAAACTGAGGCAAGGGAAAGACAAAAAAAAAGGCAGGAAGCCGTCATCACACCCAGTGACATGACGGCAGGGTGACTCCACTCCCTACTGCAGGAACACAGAATATCTGTTTGCCAGATAGGACATCCATGTCACCATACAGTGGAAAGGCTGAGCATCTTTACGGTCGATTTTCACACAGCACCTTACTGAGCTTCCTTGCAGCTGCTCAGGAGAAGGGAGGGGAAGGGCTGTGGCATAGGAGAGTGCTTCTGGCCTGGTCCTGGCTTGATTTCCCCATCTATGGGGTTCCTGCTTCTGCAGAGTCTGAAACTACTTCACAGGTGCTGTAACCAGAAACTGAGAAAAGAGACCACACAGGAAATTCTGAACCCTCCCCAAATGCTCCAAGCTGACAACCAGGGATTCTTTCAAATGACAAAATCTCTCCCAACATCTGGTTCCCCTTCAGAACACAAAGGTGGTTTGTCTGCTTGCAGAGGAGAAGGTTAGAGGAAAATCTATGAAGTTTCAGTTCATGCAGGCAAATAAGAGACACAGAAACCATTTGCTTACCAAGACCAAGTATATGAAGCAAGAAAGTTGGAGGAGTGATGATCAGAAGAGGCCCTGGAGGGAAGACTGCCAGGGAATCAGTGAGGAGCAGATCCCACATCTGGG
>LOJH01052173.1:1166-12135 GCA_001685095.1 Ellobius talpinus
TATGTATGTATGTATGTATGTATGTATGTATGTATGTATGTAGCTGGATTTTCATGCTGGGTACCTTAGAATTATTCCCAGAGCAGAAATATTTAAATCAGACCACTAAGGATGAGTAAAAGTGAGGGAAGCCAAGACCTAGCAGACAGTGTCCCCAAAGAAGAAATCTTGTGAGGAAGATCCCAATAGTTTGGCTAGTGCCAAGAACAGAGGGGAGAGAGGGAGGGAGAGTCAGACAGGGGCCAGATCGTCCATGGTCTTGGTGGTACTCAGGCAGGAAACATCGATAATGTTCAAGCATGGTGGGAAGCCCCAGACAACTTTTGAGCAGAGGAAGGACTTGATTTCCTTCATTTAAAAGATCACAGCACCTGGGCTGGTGGCACACACCTCTAATTTCAGCCCTTGGCAGTGGGGGCAGGAGGATCTCTGTGAGTTCCAGGCCTGCCAGGATATTTATAGTGAGACTGTCTAAACAACAACAAAAAACAAACACACAAAGAACCATCCTGGCAGCCAGATGGAAACTGGGCTCCTAAGGACAAGCGAAGAAAACAAGGAACCAGGTAGGCGCCTCCTTGTAACCTGGGTAAGGACAGGGCCGAAGAGGACAGGTTTGAGAACTGGGAGCTAGAATGTCTGGGATGCACTTATTATTGAGAGAGAAGGAGAGTCCGGGCAGATTCCCAGAAGTCTGCTGGAGTACTGTGCAGGAGGAAGCAGCGGATGTTTCCAGTGAAGTAGGTAGGTCACGGGAGAGGGAGCTCAGTGTGTAGAGTGCTTGGCTTTAATCTCAACAGCACATGTTTTAAAAAAGAATGCTGGGTGTAAGGGTGTATACTTACAGGTCCAGTGCTGGGGCGGGGGGGGGCAGAGGCAGCAGATTCCGAGGCTCGCTAGTCAGGTGACCTAGCTGAATTGATGAGCCCTGGATCCAGAGAGACCAAGTCTCAAAAAGCAAAACCCAAACCAAAGGAAAAACCTGGCCAACCTAACTACAATTGACAACAACAATAAAAAACTCTAAACCACCAAAACACAAACAAGGTCAAATGATACAGAGAGCTCCTTAGGAATGGCACCTGGCACTGTTCTTTAGTCAACAAATGCACCCCCACACATGTGACATGTATACATGCAGCATGAAATGAACATACATACATATATACACCCTATATACACACTTACCACACACACCACACTCACACACCACACATACACATACCATACATACACCACACACATACACCACACACAACATATACACACCACACACTATACACACACACCACACACATGCACCATGCACACACACCACACAGATACATGCCACATACACACACACCATACACACATCACACACATACACCACACACACCATACACACACCACACAGTATACACACACCATATATACACACCACACAATGCACCATGCACACACACCACACAGATACATGCCACATACACACACCACACACAGATACCACACACATACACCATACACACACCACACATATACAGACACCATACATGCGCCACACAGATACTACACACTCACTACACACATGCACCACACATATACACCACACACACTCAGACTACACACATACGCATACACCATACACACATACCACAAACACACACACACATGTTTGTGCAGAGAACAAGTAGCTGGCTCTCCAAAACCACTTTCTGCAAATACTTCTTACAAACTAGGCTTTCTGCATTTCTCTTTTAAGATACCCTATCTTAGGTCTTCACTTCATTTTGCACTATAGTCTGAGCTTCAGGGATGGAAGAAGACCTGTGCTGTGGCATTGATCACCCTGTGGCATTCGGGTTCAGTTCTGACCCAAGGATTCATCTAGAAAACAAATCTCTCACTGTGCTGTCCATGACCAAGCCAGACAGACTGTGTCAGTAGCCCCGCCCTCTCTCCATCTTTCTGTCTTGTATTTGGTGGTGGGGGAGTTAATTTGATATTAATTAAAGTACATGGCACTTTCTTCCCCCTAATTAAAGTGGAACCTTTCCACTGGCCACTTTGAAGTGCCACTCTGTGGATATAAGGAACTTCTTATCCTCTGACAGGGCTCTCTAGTGTTTCTTCATATTGTTCACTTCTGTCAGAATCAAACACTCTTTTAATGGATAATGAAGGGAAGAGCATTTAACTTGGTCTGGTCCAGTCCAGCCAGCCAGGAGCAGTGTGGGGGAAGCCTGCTGGACCAGTCATAAGCAGTGTGGGAGGCTGGGGCAGCTGCTCAGGTGTGGGTGGAAGGAGTTCTGTGGACGGGAAGGTGGTCGAGTGAGCTGGAACTGGGGGTAGCCAGGGTGCTGGGATACTTGTGTAGGAGGACTGGGGGTGCAGCAGCACCCCCACCTGTACGGGCTCGTCTCCATGGGCTGGCTTTTTGCTGTGAGCGGATAGACTCGGCGGAAGGTAGCATGTGGATAGTTTGTCCTTCCTGCCTTCTAACTTTCCAGGGATGGTCCCTGGCCTTTGTGCGGACCCAGAAGCTACCCTGGGAGTCTCAGAGCTGGGGCAATGGCAATGATCTAATGAGAAGAGACAGAAAGTGAGGACATGTATCAAGGGTGGCAGGAGACAAGTCCAGGATGGGAGAGTGGCTGCCTCTCACCTGAACAGACTTGGTTGGCTGGAGACATGCTTGGCTTTTCTGAAGTTGTCAGCTCCTCTGATTTATTCTCCTCTCCTCCCCCAACAGTTCGTCTTCCTACCTCCTCTAAATGCCATCAAGGTGGGAAAAGAAAAAGGATCTTGTCTCCTCCTGGCCCAAACCAATTTCTTACAAAAACACTCTGGAGAGAAAGCAGAGGCCACTGGTTTTTATGTGTGAATCTTATGGCAAGCGTTCTCCCTGTAGGTATTGACAGCCAGTGAATCGCCACCTGTAACAGCCCCTACGTGGCCACGTCCTCCCCAGCATGGCGCCACCTGGCCATCTTGTCAGACACTTTAATTGGATTATTGCTGCCTTTCCACCTGTCTCACAATGAAGGCTGGGAGAGAGTAAGCGCTCTAGGAAGCACCAGTGGGAGAGGTGGTGGGAGGGGACACCATCCTTTCTCTCTCACTCTCTCCTCAACAGCTTAAGACCAGCAGCCTCAGGTAAGAGGGGCAGGGCAGGCACAGGGGCCCCGACAAGGCTTCTTACTTTCCTGGAAGCCCTGACAGCGAGACTGCTACCTGTCTTGGAGGAAATGGGAGACAAACTGGGGGAGAAGGATAAGAAAGTTGGGGTGCTGTGGTGGAGTTGTGGAGGAGAAGCCCTGGAGGCTGAATTCAGTCACTTCAATTCTACTCCGTAATGGTTCTGTAAGGACTCCTGACTGTGTGGCACTCGGGCTGGACAGCAGACAGGCAACTAGGAAGGAAGGAAAGGAAAAGGAAGAGGAACACAGTCCCTGGAGGTAACTGTGTCCTGTGAATGAAAGGACAAGAAGCAAGCCTACTTTCTGAAATAGCAGGTTCTCAACCTGTGGGTTGCACCCCCCTCGGGCGGGGATCAAAGAACCCTTTCACAGGGGTCGCCCAAGACCATCTTCGTATCAAATATTTACATAACAGTAGCAAAATTACAGTTATGAAGTAGCAATGAAAATAATTTTGTGGTTGTGGGTCAGCACAGCATGAGAAATTGGCTTGCAGCATTAGGAAGGTTCAGAACCAGAACCACTGTCCTAGGAGCACAGGGTAGACACACTTGATCCTGACCAGGGTCAATAAAAGCCTGGGAGATGATACACTTTCCTTTTTTTTGATGATATGTTTTCCATGGCTTAGATTACATGGGAGAGAGAAAGAAGAACGTTCTAGGCAGAGGGACAAGGGATGAGAGGTGCTGATGAGGGTGGAGCCTGGTGCACCTGACTGGGACTGGAAAAGTAGTGCAAAGTCATAAAAGAGTGTGTGGGGGGGTATGGGTGGTAATTATTGTACAGGCACTTGTTTCCCTGGCTGAGTATGGATTTTCTCTCTTGTATCATGGGGAGCCAAGGAAGACTTATGAGGTATGGACTGATGGGTTTAGAGCTGTATTTTAGAGGAACAATTCTGTTCCCTTTGACATGTACTTCCTAATCCTTTATTCCTGCCACAAGGCCCACAATCCCCCCAACGCAAGGAATGTTTAAACACACTTCAATGTGCAGCTTAGGAGGAATCTTGAGCCTCAACGCTACTAGCCTACTTGCCACTTCGGCTGAACCTGGCTGGCCTTTGCTTGTTTGCAGCTGCTTGGAATAATTTCTGCAAATCTCTCAGAGAACAAAGCACGGGACGCAGAATTTTAATTCTCAAGGAATGAAATGGGTCAATGATCATCTTTGCCCCTCACAGTTTTGTCTGAGACTAGGGGTTATTATAACCTGATCAAATATACCGATAGTGGGATGGGGGGATTGATGGAAAGGCATGGGGAAAGCTAACAAAACACAAGGTTACTCAGGGATGGTTTTCTAACAAGGTGGTCTTGTGGTCATAATTTCATGGATGGTGGTAAAATGATTTGGCAGGAAACGGGGAGGCAGGAATTACAGGAAGAATCATCAAGGCCGAAGACATCAAGTCCAGCAAGGGGAAGGGATATAGTATGTTGGGGAGGAGGCAGAGGCAAGCAGACTCCAGCAGAACTTGAAGATTAGGGGCTAGCGAATGGGGCTACGAATTTCAGTGAAGATTGGAATGTGGTATCTAAATAAGGGGTTTCTCCTCCATCTTCTCTACCTATAGTGTATGTGGGCTCCTCTTATTCTTCTTCCTAGGGGTATTAGTCACCTAGAATGAAAATGAGATCCCCCTGTCTAGTCAGTAGTTTCTGAACTTGACAGAGGCAGGAAAGATGCTTCAGCAAAGGAAGTGACCCCGCCAAAATGATAGAGGTCACACATGCACAGCTGTTCTGCAGGCAAGGCCTGTGTGATAGCCTGCACTCTTTGTGCTTTGGCAATGAACCTATGACGGTCAGTTGCAAGAGTTAAGATTGAGTTTTAGACGTGTTCTGAATACCTGAAAATGTCCTTGCGCTCTGATGAGGCAAATTTCACTTGGGCGAGCACCTAGATAAGGAAGTCAGCTTAATAACTGTGCTGCATTTTACTATTAAAACAAGAGCCAGCCATATAGCATCTAATGTTCAAAGAATATTGAGATTCCAGAATGATGAAGGGCGATGAAGTCTCCAGGATAGATTACATTTGTTACTACAGATATTTGTCTACTTATTTATTTAGCGTGTGTATGCACATGCTAGAGGGCATGTGAGCATCACGATGCACAGTTGGAAGTCAGAGAACAGTCTGCATGAGTCAGTTCTTAGGGATGGAACTCAGGTCTTCAGGCTTAGCTCCAAGTGCTCTTATTCACTGAGCCATCTCACTGGCCCAAGGTAAATCTTTCAACCTCATTTTACAGATGGTGAAATTCAAGAGAGGTCGGCACACCTTCCCCGAACCCCTGCACCTCCCGACGGGAGAGGAAAGACAATCCTTTTCCTTTTGAGGCTAAATTGGACACATCAGCTGCTACAGATGCCGCCCTCGGTAATACCAGTTCCTCACCATCTGAACAAAATAGGGTTCATGACTGCTAGGCTCCAACACCTGATTCTTTTTGCAGGGCTTCCTGAGGTTGGGTCTTTAGCACTGATGAAAGCCAGATTCCAGCCGCCAGCCATAGGAGACACCTGCAGGTGTTCTAGCCAATCCAGAGACCTAGAAAGAAAACCCAAGCATTCTTAACCTTTAAAAAGATCTTAGCCTGTGGACAGATAAATTAACTCTAGGGCTCTGGGGAGATTAAACCTTATTTTATGGTTTGCTTGTTAAAAACGCATAACTCCAAATCTCACCAGAGATTGCAATTAAGATAGCACTAGGCTAAAGCTATATGAGAAGTATTATTTACTCTTGGCTCCCTGTGAAGTCCAAAACGACAATGGGCTTTTCCATTTTGTAACCTGCAGTCAATCTGAAGCCACCTGCCTTTGTACCTAAATGCTTTAGGGCACACACTTCTCTCTCCCAGTGTAGCTGCGGCCACAGTTGCGCCATCCTTTGTGGTTACCCAAAGTAACCATAAAAAAAAAAACAAGTTTCCTGGGCGATCATGTTCAAGGGACACCACGAACAATTTTTAATCATTGGCTCCTCTTCTACTCCCACCTAAGGGGTTCTTTTTCCACAGTCCCCTTTGAAAGCCTAGATTGTACCAGCCTCAAATAGCTCCCTGATTTCTAACAATGGTTAAGGAAGAACGAACCATACCACCCCCAGCAGACAGATCTTGCTAAAACCTGCCCCAGAGAGGAAGATTTTGGGTCTTCTCAACCATCACTATTAGAGACAGCATGTGGAGATTCGGTTTCCTTGTCGAAAGTTTTGTGAAAAGCTGGTGAATCTGTTCAATCAAACTGGGAGCTGGCAAGGTCACTCAGTGGGCAAAGCCCTTGCCACACAATTGAGGACCCGAGTTTGAATCCCCAGAACATGTAAAGCATGTGCCAACAATCTTTGTGCTCCTACCCGGAGAAGAGGGGCAGAGACAGATAAATGCCTGGAAGCTCTCTAGCCAGCTGCTCTGTAGTGTATGCAGTGGCAACAGGCAAAGATGCCCTGTCCCAAATAGGGTGGAAGGCAAGGACTGACCCACAAGGTTGTCTTCAGACTTCTACACCTGCACCAAGACACATGCCTGTACTTACACACTGAAATATACACATATATAAATCACACACACCATATGCACATATGTATACACCATACACATATATACATCATATACACTATATACATATATCATACACACATACAAGCACACATCACATATAGACACAAATATAAAAAAATTAGGTTCTTTTTAGATAGCTCTCTCTGGGGCTCTTATCTTTTCCTAAAATGATGGTTCACAGTTTTCATTTTGTATATATGGAAGAAATATATGAGGAGTGAGAACCCAGCTCTGGGTGAATTCATCCTAGGCTCTGCAAGGCACAGGGCATCTTTTCTCAAATGCAGCTTTTCCATCTTAATATTCACCTGAAGCTTTAAAATGTTTATTTATTTACCTATTTGTTTATGTATGTATGTATGTACCTATGTATTTGTGTTTGAGACAGGGTCTTACTCTGTAGCCTAGGCTTACCTCAAATTCTCAGTAAGCCTCCGAAGTGTGGGATTACAGGAATGAGTCACCATGTCCCATGTCACCCGGGACATTTTATTAATATTTGGCTCTGCTCAAGAGCGTTCAACCAAGTGATTGTTATAATGAGATACATTGAGTATAGAGGAAGGAAGTGTGGACTGGTGTTGGCACTAATCGCTACTAGCTCCTAGCAGTTTGATCTTCATCTGGTTAGTATCTTAGCTGCTTGTTTAATTCCTCCTGGTAGTAGAAGCAGCTGCTACAAGGATGCGTGTCAATCGTGTTCTCAGGGCTTTGTGAGCTCAAGTCTTACAAAGTGTCTTCAAGGTCACACAGCTAGTTAGAGGCAGGGATTCCCACTGTGTTTATGGGCCCAGACAACTGGCCATTAGGTGATATTACCTCCTAGGTCATTACTCTCAATCTTTGTTCTTAGAGCCATGGAAAGGACACTCAAGCTAAGTGAGAAGACCAGAAGACCTTCCAGTCCAACTTCCTTCCTTTGTCCTGAGCTTAGCCTGGGTTCCTGAGTTACACAAAGCTTCTGGACCAACTCTGTGCCCCCTCCAACCCCCTGCACACTTCTTCTCTGGTGATTATCTGGGGCTGATTTGGCCAAACTTCTAAGTCTGTTGCCTGGCAAGCCCCAGCACATCTGGAGCCCTGCTGTGGTCTCAATTGCACAGCTGTCTGTGGCAAAGATTCGGTCATCAGAAAGCTGAGGCCCAGTGGAATCCAGAGAGCAATCTTTATATGGATCAACTCTTTATACCTTTGTGTGGATTTCGCTTCTCACTCACAAAGACAACGGAGCGCGTTAGCAGAGTTCACACTGCGATGTGAGTGCCTTTGATAACCAGCACTAGGACGATTTCCACAGAAAAACCTCTCCTTTCCTGGTGGCAGACCTGAATTTTTGTTAAGGGTGTGGGGAAGCTCTCTCTTCGAGAGCATTTTTGTGTGGACCCAAGTGCTTTGAAATGGAGAAAAGCTAGAAGATTCCTCTGAGGTAAAGAGACATCACCAAATAGCACAGGCCCCAAATTTAGATTTCTACAGACAGGCACAGCAAAAACAGTTTCCCAAAAGCTTAAGGAGGCAGAGCCAATTTGTAGGTTTTCTTTTATTTTGTGCAGTGGGGTAGAGGATATTGTTTTGGGGGTGGGGAAGATTGAAACCTGCAGTGAGAGTAAATGAAAAAACCCAAATCTCTGCTGGAGGTGGAGATAAAAAGCAGAAAAAAAAATAAAAAAGAAAGAAAGCAAAACTGACCAGTCTTACTTAACTCACCAAGGAGAGAAGAGCTGGGGGTGAGGAAGAAAGTGCTCCCGGGAAACTTCTGTTGTGCTGTGCTCGATAAATCAGGGCCTCTCTTCCGGACAAAGGCCACTGATGGTCAAAATGGTGCCTGGGCACTCCAGGGGCCAGATGCTGCTTCTGCATTAACAGGGACCAGTGACATTGCACTGCACATCGAACCTCAGCACGTCAAAACTGGAGGCGACCTCAGAAGTCTTCTTGTCCAACCCCCTGCTTTTGCAGATGAGGAAACTGAGGCCCAGAGGTCACGAGGATGGTTGATAATTGAGAAAAAGACTCCCAACCCCAAACCCTCTAGATCTGCTGCACATCTGTTCCCTAGAGTGCCATGGGTACCATATTTCTATTGTCTAATTAAGCATGGAGAGTCCGTGGAAAACAAGTTGCCTTTTTTTTCTTTTGGAGACATGGTCTCACCGTGTAGCCTGGAATTCACTCCGTATAGCAGGCTGGCCTTGGACTCACAGAGATTCTCCTGCCTCCCAAGTGCTGAGTCAAAGGTGTGCACCACTACTCCTGGCTATCAAGTTACTTTTATTTCCCATATTATTTGATTGCACTGAGCTGGTGGTGGCTTTGTAAGATGTTAATTCTATCAGGAGTTCCACCCCTCTCTGTTTAGTGTATCTTTAGTTACGTGCAGCTCTATTCATGTGAAGGCCGAAAGGGTGAGCGGTGGGTGAGCTAGGCAGATCGTTTCCTCCCTCCTTGACTGGGGATTGTCAGTGACCTAATTATTAATTTTACCTCCCTCCCAGTTTAGAAGCCTGGACACAACCAGAGCTCATCATGTTAGCTGTCAGGACTGTCATTTACACTTGCTATCAATAATCCTGAGCTCTGACAACTTCCTTTATTTTTAGACTTAAATCCCATCTTATAATATAAATATCACACTCTAGGCAGGACACCATTAAGCAATTATTGCACTTCCCAGGTGAGGTGGATTTCTTGGTCTCGCCTCTGGATAAGAAGCTAGGACATGAGATGTGCCCTAATCACTCGGAGACACTGGGGCAGAAGATTATTAGACTATTAGATGGACGGAGGGAGGGGGGGAGGACACCTGTTCCGCTGGCAGACTGCCAAAGCCCTTCCCTCTAGCTAGATGGGGCTGGTTGCAAGCATAGGAGAGGGGACGTACATGAGCTGGAGAATCCTTACTAAGGAGATGTGTTCCCCCTCTAGGAGATCAGGGCAATCCTGAGTCTGTGTTGTGTTTTTGCCATTTCCAAACGTCTTATCCCTGTGACAGCTTTTTGTATTTCTCTCTAGAAGCTAAAACACTGAACAAGGTCATCTGCAGGACATTTCAGGCTTCCCATTACTGAGATGAGGAAACAGAGGAAAAGAAAAGATAGAGGAGCTGAAACAGTCTTTCAAATTCAGATTCTCCTATCTCCCCCCAAGCCCCACTCCCGCCCTGACTCCCCACATGCCTGGCCACTTAACGAGGACTTCCCGCACAGCCTCAGCAAATCAGGTCAGATGAAAATGGGTTCTGGGTTCATTCACTGATGCAACATTTGATTTATCAGTAGCAATAGACTGGTAAGGAAGCATAAAGTACCATATCCTGTCTCAGGGTACAGCAATCGCTGAGTCACCCAGCCAGTGTGCTAAAATGATGTGTGCTCAAAGGAGATGTTTTTGTCTGCTCCCCCCAATGCATTTACTTATATATGCGTATGGTGTAGGCATTTGTGTCCAGGTGTGTGGAAGTGTGCACATGTGCATGCATTTGTACAGAGAAGCCAGAAGTCAATGTCACATGTTTTCTTCAATGGCTATATACCTCAGTTTTTGATCCAGGGTCTCTCATTGAATCTAGAATGCATTAATTCAGCAAGACTAGACAGTCAGAAAGCCCAGGGATCTGCCTGTTTCCACCTCCCCAGGGTTGGGATTACAGGGGCTCACTCAGGTGCCCTGCCTTTTTATTTGAATCCTGGGGATTGAATTCAGATCCTTGTACTTGAATGGCAGGGATTTCCAACTGAGCCATATCCCAGATCTACTTTTCTTATGAGATAGGATCTTATGCAGTCCATGGTGACCTCAAATATGCTGTGTAGCCAAGATTGACTTTGAAGTCCTGGTCCTCCTGTTTCTACCCCCAAGTGCTGGGATTCCAGGTATGTATGACCGTGCCCATCTCCAAGAAGAATGGTTAATCTAAATTCCCACCATTCTAAGCAACTAAGTAAAATCAGAGAAGATTCAGACAGAGATGCTCAGATCACAGTTTTCTTTTTTCTTTTCTGTTTGTTTGGTTTGGTTTTGTGACAGTGTTTCTCTGTGGAACAGCACTAGCTATCCTGGAACTATCTCTTGTAGACCAGGCTGGCCTTGAACACACAGCGATCCACCTGCCTCTACCTCCCAGAGTGCTGGGATTAAAATCGTGCGCCACTACTGTTCGGCTATATCACATTTTCTAGCATGCTTTTTTATTTCACGAGCCCCACTAACCCTCTAC
>LOJH01052174.1:0-12394 GCA_001685095.1 Ellobius talpinus
TAGCTACAGAAAAGGCCTTTGACAAAATCTAACAATGCTTCATGATAAAAGTCCTGGAGAGATTAGGGCTACAAGAGATGTACATAAATATAATAAAGGCAGTTTACAGCAAGCCTATAGCCAGCATGAAGAGAAGCTCAAAGTAATTCTGCTAAAATTAGGAACAAGACAAGGCTGTCTACCCTCTACACTCTATTCAATATAGTACTTGAAGTTCTAGACAGAGCAGTATGACAACTGAAAGAGATTGTCTTAGGGTTTTATTGCTGTGAAGAGACACCATGGCCATGGCAACTCTTATAAAGGAAAACACTAAATTGGGGCTGGCTTAAATTTCAGAGGTTTAGTTCATTGTGTCATGGCAGGAAACATGGTGGCACATAGGTAAACATGGTAGAGGTAGCTGAGCGTTCTATATCTGGGTCCACAGTCAGCAGGAGGAGTCACCAAGCCACTAGGCCTGGCTTGCACTTCTGAGACTTCAAAACCCACCCACAGTGACACACTACCTCCAAAGAAGCCAAACCTCCAGCAAGGCCATACCTCCTAATAGTGCCATTCCCTGTGATCCTATGGGAGCCATTTTCTTTCAAACCACCAGAGAGATCAAGAATATATAACTTAGAAAGGAAGAAGTCAAAGTATTATTATTTACAAATGATAAGACAGTATATATAAGTGACGTTAAAAATTCTATCAGTGAACTCCTACAGCCAATAAACACTTTCAGCAAAGTAGCTGGATGTAAAATTAACTCACAAAAATCAGCAGTCATTCTATACAGAAAAGAAAAATTAAATGAGAAAGAAATCATGAAACAACACCTTTCATAACAGTCTCAAATAATATAAAATATCTTGGAGTAACTCTAACCACACAAGTGAAAGATTTGTATGATAAAAAGTTTAAGAAAAATGAAGAAAGAAATTGAAGAAGATAGCAGAAGATGGAAAGATCTCCCATACTCATAATGGAAGAATTAACAAACTGAAATGGCTGCCCTATCAAAAGCAATCTACATCAGTGAAATTCCCATCAACATTCCAACACAATTTGTCACAGATATTGAAAGACTGGTTTTCAGTTTCATTTGGAAACACAGAAAACCCAGACTGGCTAAAACAATCCTTAATAATAAGAGAACTGCTGGAGGTTATCACCATCCCTGATTTTAAGTTGTACTACAGAGCTAAAGTAATAAAAACCGCATGGTATTGACACAACAACAGAAAGTTGGTCAGCTGAATTGAACTGAAGACTCAGACATAAATCCACATATGTATGGACACGTGATATTTTTATAAAGCAGCCAGAAACACATTCTGGAAAAAAAGAAAGTATCAACAAATGGTACTAGTCAAACTGGATGTAAAAGAAAGTAAATAGATCCATATTTATCATCCTGCACAAGATTCAAGTTCAAGTGGATCATTGACCTCATAATAAAACTAGATACACTGAACCAGATTGAAGAGAAAGTAGTGAGTAACCTTGAATTCTCTGGCACAGGAAAAGACTTTCTGAACAGAAGGTTGTTCGCACAGGCACTAAGATCAACAATTAATAAATGGAACTCAATCAAACTGAGAGGCAAAGGACACCATCCTTTCAGACAAAGCGGCAGCCTACAGAATAGGAAAAGATCTTCACCGACCCCACATCTGACAGCGGGCTGATTTCCAAAATATATAAAGAACTAAGAAAATAAACTTCAACAAATCAAATAATTCAATTAAAAATGGGATAATGATCTAAACAATGAATTCCCAATAGAGGAAACTCAAATGGTCAAGAAATACTTAAAGAATGTCCAATATCCTTAGCCATTATGGAAATGCAAATCAAAACTACTTTGAGATTACTTCATCGTACACCTGTCATAATAGCTAAGATTAATAACACCAGTTGCAGCTCATGCTGGTGAAGATGTTTAGCAAGTGAAAAACTCATCCATTGCTGACTGGAGTATTTGTACAGTCACTATGAAAATCTGTGTGGGGATTTCTCAGGAAGAAGGGAATCAATCTACCTCAAAATCCTGTTATATCACTTGAGCATGTACTCAAAGAATCCTTAATCTGACCAGTAAGATACTTGCTCAATCATGCTCATTGCTGCTCTATTCATAATAGCAAGAAATTGGAAACAACTTAGATGTCCCTCAACAGAAGAATGGATAGAGAAAATGTGGTACATTTACACAATGGAGTATTACTCAGCCATTAAAAGAAATGACATCATGAAATTTACAAGCAAATGGATGGAACTAGAAAAAAACATCCTGAGTTTGGTGACCCAGATTCAGACAGACAAATATGGTATGTATTCATTTATGTGTAGATATTAGCTGTTAAGTCAATGATAACCAAGGTACAGTTCATAGAACCACAGAGGGTAAGGTATAAAGTAGAGGACTAGAGGGTACAGATAGAAAATGGAATAGGGATAAATGAAGAAAATATAAATAAATAATTTAATAAAAATATAATAAAAAGTAAAAAATGTAAAAACAAACAAATAGATAAATAGGAAGTAGAATAAATAATTAGGGATGGATGACGGAGCTGGAACTGGAAGATCAAGTGAGGAGAGTTGAGGAAGGGAATACAGGGAGAGACAGCAACAATTAAGGGGCAATTGAGGTATAATATGAAAACCTAATACAGTAGAAACTTCTTCAAATATATACATATATGAAGGTGATTTAAATGAAACTGCCAAGTGTAGGTAGACTTTTCTGTCCAGCCAGTCAGTTCCCAAATAATGACACTTATTAATTATAAATGCTTGGCCAATAGCTGAGGCTGTCTCCAGGCAGTTTTTACAACTTAAATTAACCTATTTCTTTCCATCTATGTGCTGCCCTGAGGCTCCTTTACCTGATCTATGAATTTCCCATGTTGCTTCTTTCACATCTGGCTTGAAACTCCTCACACTCATCCCTTCTTCCTAGCATCCTCTGCCTTGAAAAGCCTGCCTAGCTATTGGTCAATTGGCTTTTTATTAGTAATGATACCAACACATTTTCACAATGTACAGGATTATTCCAAAGAATTTCCCCCTTTATTTATCTAAATAAAAATTTATCTAAACAAAAAAGGAAGGTTTTAACTTCAACATTGTTGTAAGATTATATACAAAAAAAATAATTATCACAAAAGAACTACAGTCACAATATCCAGTCCATTTGTATTTGGAAAATTTAGAGAAAATATTCTATTATCTATCTTATCTTTGTAAATCTAAAGTTTTATACCTAATTTACCTTTTATCAAAACTATGGAAAACTTTAAGTCTAATTATTTAGTTTTTAATTCCATCAAAGAGCCCAGAGGGTGTAATGTTACCTAACAACAGGGCCATCTGGCTTCTGGGACAGTTACCCAAAGTTCTTCTGAAATCTTGGGGTATCCATCTTTGACCTATGGCCTAGAATATCTGACAGACTTCTGTGAAGCAGGAATTTTGAAAGACTGTCCTACCTTGTTTTGGGAAAGTTCAGAAGTCACTTTTCTTTGCATGCTGCTGGTCCAATTTGGGCAGTGAACTATCAGCAATTGAGGCAAGGACAGTTTCTTGGTCCAAATGGCTAGCTTTTGCCATAAAGAAAGTAAACTCCAGGAGTTTCTTCAATGCCCATCATCTTTTGAAGTAAACTGGTGCTGTCAACAGCAGATGTGTCGCACCATAAAGAAAAGATATAGGTTATTAAACGTATCAAATGGCATATTCTTCAGATCTTTAAAGTGTTTGAAGATCATATATCTATTTATCTAAATATATATCTGTTTAACCTTAAACTATACCTAATATGACTACAAGTTTGGGTATTATAGATGACTATTAATCTGTATTTCTTAATTATACATTACATTTTCAAATGAGCTATATAAAACACAATATCCCAAACAAGAGAAGAAACATACAAACAGCATAAAAAATTAACTTTTTTGTTTGTTTGTTTGTTTGTTTTTCTCAAGACCGAGTTTCTCTGTAACTTTGGAGCTTGTACTGGAACTAGCTCTTGTAGACCAGGCTGGCCCTGAACTCTCAAAGATCCTCCTGCCTCTGCCTTCCAAGTGCTGGGATTAAAGGTGTGTACCACCACCACCTGGCCCAAAAATTAACCTTTTAAATTTGTATCAATAATCCAAAATCCATAACAATGTAAAATATTTTGAGATTAACTGAAGTGTTAATCAAATTAGTCTTTACCAATAAAGAATTGAGAGTCAAATATTGGGGTAAGAACTTAAAAGACCAGAGAACTGGGAGCAGCCACCAGTTACTTCCTAATTCTTCCACTCCTCCATCCAAAAGGGCCAAGATCCTCTCTCTGTCCCACCTTACTACTTCCTGTCTCCTCTCTCTACAGTCCTCCAAACCTCTATGGTTAATTTTGGTCAGCTTATGGCTACTTCTGCCCTCTGACCCCAAGCAAGTTTTATTTGTCATAACACAATCAAAATATCACAAATTAATAGTTGTTTTTGTATTAAAGTAGACTCAATAGTCTATCCTTTTATCTCAACATTTCTATATCATATAATTTTTCTTTAGGAAGATCTTTGAATTTAACTCTTTTGTTTAGCTTTTTTTCTGACTATGACCAATAACAAGTTGTAACCCCCCCATGAAAAACTTTTATAATCCATTGAAAAACCCAAACCAACCCATACCCCATCTTTTGGGAATATGGGCATTATTCTTTAGACGATTTCCTGTTGTCTTTGTGTGCTGGTATCTTTGGGAGAAACCTTAAGGAAATTAGGATAATTGTTAAAGTCTTAGTTAGAGTAGTTTGTGAGGCTGGGGCATTTCAACTAGTTACCTGAAAGCTGTTTTGGCTACAGAAATCTAAAGAGATTAACAAAGGCAATATGAGATGCTGGATCATCTGGGCCATTCACTTTTATTGGTGCCTGGGCCATTTGCTCCGAAAATACATAAACTTTTAAAGGTATCATACATATATGCATTAATACAAGTATAGTCTTGTTATACACAAGTTAACCAAAGAGGATTTTTTTTTGTTTTATGTTTGAGTTGGTAAAATATACAAACCTGATCCATATCAACATGGAATGGATCCACAGCATCTCATTTTTCTGTGGAAATAAAAGCATAACCTCTTTCTCTAACATATCTTTTGACTTCATTTTGAAGTCAAGACATTTTAAAAACATATAGGTTGGTTTAATACAGAAGTTTTCATAATCTAACGTGTTTTAACAACTGTCATTTCTTCATTAGCAATCAGAGACTCTAAAGATGATACAATAACATACAGAATCCAGACTCTGTATTTCCCATCTTTACATGGCTTTTTAAACAAATATTTTTATTTTACTCCTTTTTAAGAACTGTACATTATTATTTTGAAACTATTTTTAAATCTATGATTGTATATAACATTTCCCTTCTTTCTTCCAAGCCTATGTGTATTTTTTAAGCATACTGTAACCCATTTAGAGTTTTCCTCCATCTGGATCTGTTTTTACTAAGCATCTATATTGTTTTCTGATTGTATGTGATGAATCTTAAACTGCCCTGTCAGCTGCCAGCCCTGCTCAGCTTAGTGAGTGGCTCCAGTGCATGGGAATTGGTGGCTGCCTCCATTCCGTAGGTAACTGCCAGAAACACATCTCTGAGCTGTAGCTGGCATGAGATTGTGAGACTAGGAAGCCATAGTTGGCTCTGTTTTTGTGTGTTTAGAACCTTCTTTTTTAAAGCTTTCTCAGATTTTTTTGTGAATCTACATAGCCCACATTGGGAAACATATATATGTAGGCTTTTCTGTACAGCCAGCCAGTTCCTGAATAATGACACAGAGACTTATTATTAATTGTAAATGTTCAGCATAGCTGAGGCTTGTCTCCAGCCAGTTTTTGCAACTTAAATTAACCCATTTCTTTTAATCTATGTGCTTCCCCAAGGCTCATTTACCTCATCTATGATCTTCCCACGTTGCTTCTTTTGTGTCTGATTTGAGACTCCTCAGACTCTGCCCTTTTTCCCAGCATTCTCTCTGCCCCCAAAATCTTGCCTAGCTATCTGCCAATCAACTTTTTATTATCAATGAGAGCAACACATTTGCACACTGTACAGAAGGATTATTCCACAGCAAGTAATAGGGAGACAGAGATCCAAGTAATCAACTCTTATCACTAAATGAAGCTTCCAGTGCTGGGATTTGGTTATATTTAATGGAGTTGTTGGCCAAAAGGTCCCACAGGAATTCCCAAACAATACAAGTTGCTGCCATAGGTTGCTTTCCATAAGCTGACAGCAAGTTTCCATTGCTAAAAACAGCACCAGTATCAGGGACCAGCCTTGACAAAACTACCACTTGCCAGGTAGAGACATGGGGATTAGAAATATAAGTAAAGAGTACGAAGATGCGAAAATAATAAAATAGAAAACATAAAATAGTACCAGGAGGGAGTTTCAGTGAGTACTGAAATCACCCACACTTAATTTCCATTGTTCAAAATACCCTGACCCCAAGAGGGAGGAGTAAGATAAAAAACTGCATTAACATGATACAAGGAAATGAACAGACCAGTTGAAGGTCGCAGGCTACATCCATAGTTAAACATTCTGTTGATAGAACAAAACAAATCATGCTCATACCCTAGACCAAAACATTCTGTAGGCAAACCACTCTCTGGGTGGAATCCAATCTCCTTAAGGGAACTAGAACCTTAGTTGCATCCTTCGGTTTCTGTTTGAGGTAGAAACATATCTACCTCTTTATTTCTGAAATATAAGATCTGGCTATTGCCACAACTGTTAACAATAACCTTAAGAGAGCAGAACTGTCTCATCTAAATCTAGGTGGAACCTTTGTTTGAGGTAGAAACAGACAATAACCTTGAAGGAATAGAGGTGACTTCCAACTCTCTGACCTTTGGTCAAGGTGGAAATAGGCTCACATTTTTGGGCTTCAGCACATCTGCACAACTCATGGAACACAGAAAAGTGGAGCTGGTGCCTACATAGAGCCTTTACCCCTATGTGCTAGAGTTTTTGGTACAGGAAGCTGTTCTACCTGCTACCAATGGAGATAAATAACCACCAACCCAATCACAAACCTTTTGAACTACAATAGTGTTCATGCTTGCAAGATAGGCTAGTGTAATGGTGGCAAAACACTTGTGGGAGTAATCAACCAGTTTGATTTGACTTATGGCCCACCACACAATATGGAACCCATACCCAACACTGCTTAGGTGACCAAAGATCTGAAACTAAATAGCTCAGGAATTTAGGATAAAACCAAATACTATTGCTTTAAAAAAAAATTGAAAAAACGACTTCTAATTTCATTCTGCTCTATTCATAGAGGACTATCTTCCTCACTCATCATCAAGGAAGCTTCCTGGTGAATCTGATGAGAACAAATACAGAAATGCACAGCCAGATAATATGGAGAAGTTGAGAGACCTCAAAACACTCAATTCTAAATGAAAAATGGCTCAAGATTGAAATTAAGAAATTAAAAGCTTTTTAAAATTGAATGAAAATGAATATGTAACAATTCAAACTTATAGGACACAATGAAGATGGTTCTAATAGGCAAGTTCATACCACTAAGTGCCTACATAAAAAAAATTGCCTCCATCAAACTCTGCATAAGAGGTGGAAAGAGTGTAAGAGCCAGAGGAAACGGAGGATACTAAGGAAATAAGACCCCGTAAATCAAAGGATCAATACACACAGAAACTCACAGAGACTGAGGCAACATGTACAGCCTCTGCACAGGTCTGCACCAGATGGGGTTCTACAATTGAAAGAGGTGGACACATACCTCCATCCCTAACTCACAAGCAATCTCCAACTGATTACCACTTGCAAATGAAAATTAACTTTCTCCAAGGGAGTCTCACTGGGGAAACAAACTGTCCAACAGAAAATGAACTCAATGACATCTTTGGAGGTAAGTTCCTTGTCTCATATCATGTAAGAGCCTTTCCTTTTGTTTTTAAATTTATTTTATTTATATGTATTTTTTCTCATCTTTTTTAGCCTACAGATCCTTTGCCAAAATATTATGGCTTATACTTTAGGTTTTTTTATGGGATTCCTGAGTGTGTGAACCAGTGGGGGCCTCTGCATCTATATCTGTTTCTTGTGCTTTTTATTGGGCTCCTCCTCCCCCATTTGTTTTGTCTTATTCTGATGGGCTGAGTTTTATCTTTATATTACATTATATAAATTATATTATTTATTTTATATTTCCTTAGAAGACTGTTTTCTAACGGGAGACAGAAAGGGGGACGATCTGGATAGGAGAGTGGAGGGCGCACTGAGAGTGGAAAGAGGGGAAACTAATCATGATATATTGTGAGAAAAATATTTATTTTCAATAAAAGAAAAATAAAACAATATTAGCATTTGGCTATTAGGCAAGTAACAAGGCCACCAATAGAAACGCTATTCTTTTTCATAAATCATCAGTTCATGCAGTAATTCCTGACCCCAGCTATTGCTTTTGTCTCCTTTTTCATCTTCACGTCTTATCCCTGGTCCTCTCACTTAACACCTCATCTGGTGTTTCTGGTCAATATTGTATTTTTAAAAATCATTAGTAAAGCTGGTATTGTATTTTTTTAGTTTGCAGCATACTTTAATGCATAGTAATTCATGGATTTTTCTGCAATCTTACAAGTTTATACAGGTGTAAAAGCAGAGGTTTCTTAATTCTGGCCCCCGAATCATGATGACCACTCTCATTACATCGTGTGCTTCCTGGTAGAGCCTGAAATAGGCCTGTTCCTAACATCATTAATTGCAAGTTAAAACAGAAACACTAAAAAGATAATTTTCCCTTTGAGAATTTTCTACAATTCTAGTTATGGACTTCCCACTCTGTAAGAGCCCATTACTGCAGAATGAAATCAAGAGATCAACCGAACATGCTTAATAATCCCCATTCGTGTATGACAAAGCAGGAGTTGCATGTTTTTTCATAACAGCAGCCCTGGAACTCTCCTAAGGCACTGTTTCACTCGAGGACTGAAAATGTAACTCAGTGGTAGAGCAGTTGCCAGATCTATGCAAATGCCTGGGTTTGATCTCCAGCAAAACATACATACACACAAACACACACGCATTCATGGAAACTTTAGTTTACTAACATATAATAAGCACAAGAAAAATAGTTTATCCAAAATTCCTTTTATTTTTGGCAATTGTAGATCTTAAAATTTTATTTATTAAAATGAACTTATAATTTATCACATCCCCCTCCAACCTTTTACACTCCCTCTTTCAATCCAATGACTTCTTATTCTTTATTGTTACATATGTATGGGAACATGTATAAAAACATACTCTTCTGAGTCTATTTAGTGTTGCTTGTATGTACACATTTTAGGGCTGACCACTTGAGACTGGATAACTATCTAGGGTGCCATCTGTGGGGAAGCTGTTAATTGTGGCTTTTCATCAAGTGATGAGGCCCTATGGATTTCCCCTTTCATGTTGGCTTGTCAATTGATGTTGGCATTGTTCAGGTCCTTGTTCAAGCTATCCTATTTACGATATTTCATGGGCATAGATACTTGTCATATTTAGAAGACAATCTTGCAGATTTCCGGGTCCTCTGGCTCTTACAATTTTCCCCTCCCTCTTCTGCTATGTTCCCTGAGCCTTAGGTGGATGGACGCACTGTGTTCAAGATATATTGGTTGGGGTTGGGTAACCCACATACAGTTGTTCTCTGCCTGTTCATTAATGAGGTTTCTGTTTCTTAGTCTGCTTTGGAAAGCAGCTTCTTCAATGAGGGTGAGGACTAGACTTTTCTGTGTCTCTGAGTCAGTAGACATATTAGGGATGTAGCAAAATTTCACTTAATAAAGTGGTGATCAAATAAAGCGGTATTTCACTTACTAGATGGAAAAGTGCAAATACAGCCACCCTGTAAATCATGTTGGTTGTTTGCACCTCACCTATTTTGACAGATTGTTTTCATTGTTATGCTGTTAGGATTTGTGTTTGCTTTGTTCTCTGATTCGTGTCCTCGAAACGTATGTGTCATCATCTTTGTCAAACGTACATTGTCTTTTCAACCTGTCATTTTTGATCATCAGAACTTTATCATCCAAGTTAGTCTAGCCAGAAGTTACCTTGATTCTGCCCTTTCTCACCAGCATCAAATCCTGACACTTTTATTTTCAAAATATACTTGGAACTTGATCCTATGTCTGTCAAAATCAGCTTAGGCTTGCTTAACTTATTGCCTTAGCATCCCAACTCTCTACTTTCAGATTTGTCCCATTTGGCATGTCTCAATTACAAACTGAGCCACTTTCCCAACACTTCAAGAATTCCCCACAATCTAGGTACAGATCACTGAGCATGCTCCACACTGGCTTCCAACCTGCCAACTAAACGGTTTCCATAAGAACTACGAAGCAGCCCAGCAATGGTGGCACACACCCTTGGCAAACCTCTGAGTTCAAAGCCATTCTGGTCTACAGAGCCGAGTTCTAGGACAGCCAGGGTTACAGAGAAACACTGTCTTGAAAACAAAACCAACCAACCAAACAAAAAATTGTAAAGCAGCTGCTCATTGGACTTCCTTTGAGTAAACAAAAAAGCAGCTTATATTTGAAATGTTTCGTGGACCCTGATACTAAGTATCTCAGGAGTTGGTTCCTTCTGTCTCTAAAGTTTTAAACACACACACACACACACACACACACACACACACACCAAAAAACCACTTAATATATTTAAAACAAGAAGTCAGAACAAAAGTATGCTTGAATACATTTGATATAATGTATTCTTCTGTTGTAAGTAAGCAATAGGTGGCAATAAAAAACAAACAAAACATAACAAAATTGGATGTGTAAGTGGAGCACTGTGGCTTACACTTACAATCACAGCACTACTGAGGCCAGAGTAGAGGTCTCACGAATTCCAGCAATCTTAGGCTAGACTGCAAGAGCCATCCAAGTATTAACAGCAACCAGTCTAAACCTAGAAAACCTAAAATACTAATCTAGGGAGCCATCATAATTTAGCAAGAGAAAACTATACAAGTAAAGTGAGATTTAATACACAAGAAAGAAAATTTGGGGGGAATATTTTTAGTATGTCGGGATATTTTCCCCACATTTTGTTTAAGTTAACACGTGCTCCTTCATGATAAACAAATATAAGCCCAACTATTTAATGCTCATTTCACAAAAATGGATTTGACTGTTTTCTTGGTTTTAGCAGTTACGGTTATTGACATTTTGATTGTTGTGATGAACTTGAAGCTGAAAAGTCTATTAGCAGAAGAGGAACCAAATCAAAGGTTGGGTACTTTTCTCAGTATTTTACCGCAATTTTTACAATGTCAAAATTGTTCCTAAACCCCATAACCTTCATATGTTCGCTGAAACACAACTTTAAACATCTTGAGGCCAATTTTTCGCCTCGTTTATTTCACTACTTGAACGTGGAGCCCAAGATCTGAACCACAGGCTCGACGTCTAGACTCCCGGTTCTGCCGGGGATCCACTGCTTCCTCGGCAGCCCGGACAGACCCGGCAAGCGCCCTGCGGGTCCTCAGACCTCCCAGCTCGGTTTAAAAGAGTCCTCCCTGATCTAACCCTTGAGTGACCCAGAACGAGGGCAGCAAAGCACCTTAGGTCCCCAAACTTCTCAGCTAGCCCCTAGAGACGCCAGAATTAAGCCAACAGCGATCCCCAGACCTCCGAGCTCGGTTTACAAGAGTTCTCCCTGTTCTAGCCCTTGAGTAACCCCAGAATCAGGCCAGCAGCGATCCTTAGACCCGAGTGACCTCAGAATCCAGACAGCAGTAATTCCCCAGACCACCCAGCTCGGCTTACAAGAGTCCGCCCTGATCTAACCCGTAAGTGACCCCAGAACCCAGGCAGCAGCGATCTCCAGAATTCGCAGATCGCTCCGAGTTACCCCAGAACCCAGGAAGCAGAGATCCCCAGACTTCCTAGCTCACCCCGAGCAACCCCAGAATCCAGCCAGCGACGATCCCCAGACCTCCCCAGTTCAATTTGCAAGAGTCTGCCCTCATATAGGCCTTAAGCGACCCCAGAACCCGGCCACCACCGATCTCCAAGATGCTCAGGCCCCCAGGCTGAGCCGGGAACCAGGAAAGGCGGAAGCAGCCGGACCTCCGCGCTCCGCCCTCGGCGACGCCACCGCCCCCTACGGGAGACCCAGACTTCCAGCCCAGACATATCGAGTGCAGAACGAGGATGCTGCTCCGCTCGGCATCTCCAGCCGAAGCCCACCCCAGCCGTAGGCTCTCGCCCGCCCTTCCCGAACGCCCGACCGGCTGCCATCACGCTCCAGCCAATCACGAGCGGCCGTGGGCCGGCATCGAATCAGCGGCCCGCATTCCAGGCACGACGAG
>LOJH01052177.1:293-12393 GCA_001685095.1 Ellobius talpinus
GAAGGTGAGAATGGAATTTGCTCCCTGTGGAGGTTGTGGAGAGAGTGGTAAGCAAAAGTAGACCTATGCAAATCTGCCGTATTCAAAGCAAGCCTCAGCCAGGGTCCTAGCCTAGCCACACTTAAGCTCAAGCAAGACAGAAACCCTTGGAGCCCAGATCAAGTCCATGCATTGAATCAGCCTTCTCTTTCTCTCCCTAGAGAGAAACTGGAGCTACAACACCCTGAGCCAGAGGGAGGGACCACAGGGAGCCGACTGTGTGAATTTCCTACAGGGTTCAGTCTATCTGGTTCCAATCATTCAGGCACTTGCGGCATGGTTTCTACATTTCTCCTGAAGGAAATAGGCTCATGTATAATTATTGAACTAGGTCTCCATTTAGCAGAAAAACTCTTGGCATTTNGTTAATAGGAAATGGTGCTGCATTTGTGAAGCTTCTGCCAATTTTGTTGCTGTTGTTGTTTATTTGTTCATGTTTGTTTGTTTGTTTAAATAAATCCCTTAAAGGAAATGAAAGCAGAAATAGTGCTGAGAGAAGAGAAAACTAGGTAAGAGTTAAGAATCTTGCTGCTTGTTTTCCAATGTAGATCACAGAGCTTCAAACTACCCAATTCCACTCATTTTAATATTAAAAACAATGTGTTCCTTAAAAATATAAGATCAATAAATCCCTATGCAAATATAACAGTGGTTTTCAGTGTTCAATTTTTCAAATTCTCATTAGTCACCAAAGTATCTACTTGCAAACATATTCTGCACTCTTGTTTCTGTATGCTACGAGGAACATAGCTTCCATTTATGGTCAATAAGTGTCTAATAAATGAGTGGAGAATTCCGTCTTTTACAAGGCAGGGTAAACGAACACATTTCTTCCCTTGCCATTGTCCGGACGCTAAAGGACACTCAGCAGTAAGTGTAACGTGGTCACTCCATTGGCAACCTAAACCTCCCTTGTGCCACCATTCCCCTCTTAAAGCCGTCCTACTTTGGATATTTAGACTGTTTCTAATAGCTGCTTTTATAATATCCCTTAAAAATTTCTAGAATAGGGGTGATTATGGAGATGCATATATTCTGAGACACCCACATTCTATGAATGCCCAGGAAGGGCTGTCAAGTGCAGATACTGAAGTGTTGACAGGGTTGACCAAGGACGCACGAAGAGGAAGAATGTCTTTGTATTAACATTTTCTGTATTATTGAAGTTTTGTAACAAGGATTACTCAATTTATACTTGTATAATTTAAAGTATTTATCCTAAAATGTTCTAACCTACAGAGCCATATTTATTCTGTTTTCTCTACGTAGTGTCAGTATTTATTTGATAAAAATTACTTATTGATTACCCTTTACCATGACTGGTGAGGTAATAAAGCTGAAAAGTTAAAAATTCAGCCTGCCATGTTGCTATAGCATGAGTGAGTATGCAATATAAAATATATTTAGACACAATTTATGCATTGTGATTGGAAGTCCTCTTTGCTGTCTTACTGACTGTATTACAGAGCTTATCCTTCCACTGCCTGTCATTTCCAGTCCTCTTCTGCCATGTTCGGATGGGTGAGTAGGTCCTGGGACACGAAAGCAGGTTATCCCAGTGAACAGTCTTGGCAACAGAAGTCCCCAGCGTTGGTTTTCTTCACGCGGATTTCTGCTCCACATTTCCACCATCACATGCAGGCCTGGGATCTGGACCTGGTCCTGTTTTCTAACTCTAGTGTCTTCTCATTGTGCACAGTATAATTCAGAAACACAACCCGAGCATATATCTGCCTCCAGAGCACAGGCCTGCTGCTTCGGGGACCCTTAGGAAAGCATCTTAAGACAAAGGGGGCCTCTACTGGAGTGGAAGGGGATGTTCTGCTCTGAGTTTCCTTTCAAAACAACATTGCTTTGAGTCTCATGTTGGAAACATTTTAAATATAAGCATTAGACAACCAAGATTCTTTATGATAAAATGTGATATGAAATGATTCCACGCAGACAAATTTAAGACTGGCATAATTCTAAAGCTTGATTGCTCATGGGATAATATCCTGAGCCTCCAATCGCCCTGTTTTAAAATACCTCAGGTTTACAACGATGCCTCTGAAAAGCACTAGCAAATCCTATCCATTCAACTCTAGCTATCAAAATGGCATCTGCCTCGGAGCTATAAAAATAACAGATGATTTTTTGATAGCTTATCAGTTAACAGACTGCTTAGTTAGGGTGGCACATTTTTATGCTAATGTCAGCAGGGAGGGAGAGGGGAAGGGGGATGGGAATGCAAACACTGAGCACCCTGGTGGGGCAGGGAGAGATTTAAAGTCTCCTTTGCCCAAATAATGGATTTTACTTTTCTAGGCATTTTTCCTGCATAAAACTAGATGAGTATTATATGAGTGATTGGGTGCGTTGGATTTGATTTTACTCAGAGCTGACTTAGTGAAGAAAGTCAACTGGAGTCCTGTAAAATAGGTTTTGTAGTTAGCACAAAATAAATGAAGAGCATTCATGGATAAAAAAATACTATTTATGTGCTAGTGAGACAAGAAGACATAGTTTTTGAGATGTCCATATGGGAATTAGGATTGTGATTAACACCGGGAACTCAATGCTGCTCAATCAAAAGTATTCAGAGGTCCTAAAAGGTCGCTGCTGTATTAACATAGAATTCAGTTAATGCTAAGTTTTCCTAAATACTTAGTCTGTGTTGCATATTAAACACATAGACGTGTATAATTGGAAGAAACCTACAGTTTTGTTGGCACATCCTCTCATCCAATAAACATCTTACCCCCAGTAACATAAAAGGTTGATCATTAGCAAAAAATACGACATTCAAATATCAACTCTATTCAATGCTGATGCTAGATGCCATTAGATATTAAACATATGGGTTAATAAAGAGTATTAATACTTGTTCTTGAATGAAAAGGAAGGATAAGATTCACCAGACATATCAAGAGGTTTGAGTATTTGGGAAAGGATAGTAACAAAGAGGTACCTAATAAGTTAAAAAAAAAAAACAAACACCTGTAGTTTTTACACCAAGGAGGAGCAATAGGACTCTTTGGTCCTATTAAATGTAAGGATTATTTTGTTTGCATTCTAAAGAGCTAACTTTTTAGGGTTTTTAAGAATAAATGAAGGTGTGGTGGTGGTTACATAAGACCACAGGCAGGACAAAGTTCAAGGAAAGGACCTTTTCCTCAGACAATAGATTTAGTGTGGAGAATGCAGTGGACGCCATCGTGATTAACAGACACTAGGGTGGCAAAAACAAAAAGACAGTCATGTAAGACTCCTCTTAGAACACAGTCTTTCTAAGATCCAGAGATGAATGAGCCCAGGGTGCCTCCCGACTTGTGAGCACTGTAGAATTCTTCATCACCATATAAGACAGAGAAGAGCATATTGTGTAAAGAAGATGGTGGGTTTGATACTCCTGGTTAGCTAAAAATCTAACTAAGTTAGTATCTACTACTTAAGAACTCTGAAGCTGTTAGACACCAAGTCCTGAGAGGCTTGGGAATATAGCCTTTCTCAGTTAAATTGTATACAGACTTAAATTTTATAAGAAATGATAACCTGCCTGACACTGTCAGTGCAGAGAGGAGAATTTAATGCATCACACAGAATAAAGTGTTAAGACATTAATGTGTGATTCTTTTTAGGAAATTTGAAAAAATGGGATGAATTCATTCAAAATAATGAAGAGGTAAGAGATGTGTCCTCCATATTTCAAGGTTAGAAGGAGAGGAGATCTTGAAAAACTTAAGAAATAAACATCCTAGAATGATAAAAGATACAACAAGAAGAAAATAGGATTTGGATTCACAACCCAGATTTAAATAGACTTGAAAATATGAAAGCAAGAAAGTTTAGAGGAAATGAAAAAACCAGTACAGAAAAGCCTTGTGCTTGAGGGGGAATCGTGACTCATATTTTCTAAGCTCTCAACTCCAAAAGTGACATAAAAAGGAACAAATTTTTCATGTCGGATTTAGCAATGGAAAAGTCATTTATGACATCACAAACAACAGTTGAGGAATTACTTTGTAGCTATATTATATGTGAAAGTGTTGAAGTAAAGAAATAGAAAATTTCTTTACAATGCAAAGAAATATTTTAATTCATTCATAGTGCAAAGCTGTTAGTGAGACTTCTTAGGTTTGCAATCCATCACTATTTGATAGCAGTACATTGATGTTCCTAAGGTCTACTCTTCCATTCTGGCCTGAGTTTCATATTAAAGGTGAAATAAATATAGACCCACACTATGGTCTCTTGTAGCTTCCCACTTAAGCATCACATTTAGAGGTAGAGAAATACGCATTCCATGAAGCATCTTTTTAAACAGATGTGTAGCAGTGGAGGAGAAGACTTGGGTTAGAAAACGTCAGACTTAAGAAAGATTGGGCATAGTATCAATGGAAAGAAAACTCAGTGGCACAGAGACAATATACTTATAGAAATCTTAAACACAGAGGAAGGAAAAAAAGATATTCTTAGTCAATAGAAAGGAACTGAGAATTCGTTTCATGAGAGGAAAATGTGAGAAAAAAAAGAGAATTAAGGGAAAATCCATTGTTTCCAATACAGAAACTTAGGAAACTTGTAATGAATGGTAAGAGGGGAGTGTTGGGAACGAGAGCCACTTGTTGGTTCCCGGCCACTTAGCCCCAAAATAATTACACAGAAACTGTATTAATTAAATCACTGCTTGGTCCATTAGTTCTAGCTTCTTATTGGCTAACTCTTACTTATTAATTTAACCCATTTCTATTAATTTGTGTATGGTCACGTGGCTGTGGCTTACCGGCTAAAGTTCCGGCATCTGTCTCCAGCAGGGCTACATGGTATCTCCTGACTCTGCCCTTATTCCTCCCAGGATTCAGTTTAGCTTTCCATGCCTAAGTTCTGCCCTGCTATAGGTCCTAAGCAGTTTCTTTATTTTTAATGGTAATCACAGCATTCAGAGAGGACTACCACATCAGGGGAGATACTATGAGAAGGCAGAGCAACCGCATACAAAATTGCAGGAAGTAGCAAACATCTCAGCAATGTCCCTGATTGTAAGAAGTCTTAACTCTTCATTTAAAATACACAGAACAACCACTTCCTTAACAACTAAATCAAACTCTCTATTGTTGTCTATAAAAATGTGCCCTGGCAGATTCTTTCAGACTTGGAATGAAAAGACAGAGTTAGTTTACCAAGTAAATGGAAGTTGAAAGCAAATTATGGTAGTTCATCTATTAACTGACAAAGTGTATTTCAATTAATATTAGAAGAGATAAAAAGCTAGTATCTTATAATAAGAAAAATATCTAGGAAGATATAAACACTTGTGAATATATATGCACCAAATGTTGTGTCCCCAATTTCATCAAAATCAATTAACATAATATAAGAATAGATGACACAATAAGGTGAGTACCTTCAAAACCCTACTATGATAAGCAGGAAGATAAGTTTCAGAGTTTCTTTATACAGCACCCATAGATATAACACTTAATCCCACAATAATCAAGATTCATAGATTTCACATTCTTCTCAGCAGTCTATAGTAGTTTCTCTAAAATAGATCACATTTTAGGCTGTAAAGTACCCTTTCAAACACAAAAGAATTGAAATACTTATTATATTTAAACTATAAATCATTACCAAGAAAAAAAAAACACAGGAACTAGACAACTATTTGGAATTTACAGAATACTCTCATGAACAATCAGTAGCTTATTGGAAAACTTAGAAAGGGAATTAAAACCTTCATATGACTGAATGAAAATGAATTCAAAAATCTGCAGAGGGCTCAACAAGTTAAAAAAAATAACGTGTTTGAGAAGCCTGATGACCTGAACTATGTTCTAGAAAAACCCACAGTGGAAGGAAAGAACGAACCCCTAAGAACCATCCACGTTATACTACACGAGAGCCATGTACCATCATTTGCAAACATGTGCGTACGCGCGGGCACACACATACACACACACACACACTCACACACACAATAAGGCAATAAGAAAATAAAAGCAAA
Organism: Ellobius talpinus; assembly: GCA_001685095.1. Taxonomy (NCBI): domain Eukaryota; kingdom Metazoa; phylum Chordata; class Mammalia; order Rodentia; family Cricetidae; genus Ellobius; species Ellobius talpinus. The sequence goes on from LOJH01052177.1 coordinate 6,319, forward strand.
AGTTATCAGAGCATTTGGAACATAGCAAAGGCATTTCCAAGATGGAGATTTCTAGTTATGAGTGCTTTCTTTCTTTCATTAAAGTGTCAATAAGATATCAATTAAATAACCTGATAATATACCTCTAGTCTCAGGAAAATGGCTAAAGCCCAATGTGGGAAGTGGAGAAAAATAACAAAAACCAGAACAGATTAATGACATAGAGACTGAAAGAATAGTTCAATCAATAAAATAAAAGTTGATTCCTTGCAGAAATAAACAAGATCAATAAACCCTTCGCCAAACTAACCAAGAGACAGAGAGATAAGACTCAAGCTAACGTGATTAGAGATGAAAAGGGCACACTGAAAAAGACACTAATGAAATCCAGAAGATCATTAGGAAGTCCTCTGAAAACTTATATTCTAAAAAACTGAAAACTTACAAGAAATGGAAAAATTCTTAGATACGTATGACATACCAAAATTAAATCAGGAGGAAATAAACAACTTAAAATGATCCATAGTGAGCAATGAGTTTGAAAGTTTCGCAATGGAGAAAGTTCAGGATGGGAAAAATTGCTGCTAAATTCTACCGAAATTCAGAGAAGAACTAACCAAGTTATCCTCAAATTATTACATACAATGCAAAAGGAGGAAACACTATCAAGCTAGTTCTGTAAAGTCAGATAAGAAAACAAATAAGGATACACTACACACAAATACGCTCTATTGTTGTCTCTAAAAATGTGCCCTGGCAGATTCTTCCAGACTGGGAATGAAAAGACAGAGTCAGTTTACACACATATACACACATACACACACATGCACACATACACACACATACACACACACACACACACACACACTAATTCCCCAGTGAACAGATGCGTAAAAGTTCTCAACAAAATATTTAGAAACTGAATTCACCAACACCAAGAGCATCATAGGACATGACCAGGTCAGCTTCAATCCAGCATACAAGGATGCTTTCACATATGTAGACTGATAAGTGTAATGCAGTCTATAATAAGACTCAGGGGAAGAAATAGCATGTTCATCTCGATAGATTGAAAAAGGTGTTTGACAAAGTTCACCATCCCTTAATGGAAAACCTGAAAAAATTAGGAGAAAAGGAACATACCACAATATAATCACCCAACACATTGCGACATTATCCTAAATAGGAAAGAACAGAAAGCATTCTCTTTAAAATAAGAGCAAAACATCGTGTCCATTCTCTCTACTCATTCAATACGGAGTTTGAAGTCTTAGCTACAGCAGAAAGACGGAAAGGAATGGGAGCACAAAAAGGAAAGATAGACATTGTCTTATTCTTATTTAAAGATGACATAATCCTAAATATTTTAACAGGAATCTGTTGATTGTAACAAAAAGGTTCAGTAAAGTTTTTGGTACAAAATAAACACACAAATTAGTAGGTTTCCAATATGCTAATAATGAACTTACCAAGAAAAAATAGCAGGAAAATGCCATTTATGATAACCTCAAACTACCAACTCATAAGAATAAGCCTAATTAAGGATATCAAAGTCATTTATAGTGAAAACATTACTATGAAAGAAACGTTACAATGCACACAGATTGGCAGAATTAATAAAGTAACTATGATATTGAAAGTGAAAAACATGTTAATATAATATTCATAAAATTCTAACAACAATCATTGCAGATATAGAAAAAAGCATTATGAAAATTTATCAGGGGGCATAAAATGCTTCAAAGAGTCAGTGCAATTCTAAGCAGGGAAAAAATATAAAAATACCTGAAAGGATCAAAATACCTGAGCTCAAATTACGCTAAGGTGTCATGGTAACAAAGCGAGAATAATACTGACTTAAAACTCAACAGTAGACCAGTAGACTAGAATAGTGGGTCCAGAACCAGACGATACCGCTCCAGATATGAAAAGGTCAAAGACACACATAAAAGAGAAAAGACAGCAAATGTAGCTGGGAAAACTGAGTCTTCATGTAGAGAAGAATGGAACTAAGTTCTTGTCTCTCAGCTGCACAAAAATTGGTTCAAAAATGGAATATATATTATTTTAGATGTATTATATATTAGATTAATATATATTATTTAGATGGATCGCTCTCTTTCATATAATATATATATATATATATACGTATTAGAACTAAAACTGGAAAACTATTATGGGGAATCACTTAATATTCAGGCACCGTCAATGGCTTGCCCAAACCTGATCATACAGTCAGTCGACAGGCAATCGAATGCAGTTTCCATAAGCAGGAATAGAAATGGCCAGCAAATATTGAAAAGACTCTTAACAGTCTTATCCGTGAAGGAAAAAAAGTTAGAAATAGACTGAGATTCAGCTTCACCCTGGTCAGTGTGCCTATCATCAAGAAAGCAGGCAAATACTCGCGAGGATGCACAGAAGAAATTATCGTAGTCACCATAGAGTCATCAATAGGATCTGTGTATATTATTCCTGGATATATAACCAAAGTGTTTTACGTCAGCAAACTAAAGAGACACTTGTGTATCCATCCTTTATTATATATATGCTCTCTCTATATATATACATACATACATACATGTGAGTTTTGTTAAATCATAAAAAATAACAAAAGCATGTTATATTTAGAGAATAAATATAATGGAGGACTCTAATATCAAGCAAATAAAATGTTTTCTCTCATTTGTGGAATCTTATAACATGTAGGTAGGATGGTAAGCAGAGGAGAAAGGGGTGTCTAAAGTGTGTGAGAGAGGAAAAGAGCTTGATATCGAGTCCTATAAAATATCCCATGTTTTCTCTAACATGTAGAATCTAGATCTAACTTTCAACACACACATGCGGGCACAGACACAGATAGACACGTGCCCACACACCATTGAAAGGTAGAGGATATATCACTCTGGAGGACGGAGTGTAGAGGATTCATAGGGGATGGTAATGGGGCTAAACATGAATAAGGTGCAATAACATGTACATAACAGAGCAAGGCAGGGGGGATTGTACGAGCCAGGGGTCAAGGTCATGATGGGGGAATTAGAGACAGCTGACCTGGACCAACGTTAGGGAGCCTGCATGGGACTAACTGAGGTCCTCTGCGTGTGTGTGACAGCTGTGTAGCTTGGTCTGTGTGTTAGATTCCTAGCAGTGAGATCAGGATCTGTTCTTGGCCCTTGAGCTGGCCTTTGGGAACCTTGCCCAGCCTTGCCCAGCCTTGGTCCTGCCTCCTATTGATGTACAATGCTTTGCTCAAGCCCACGGGAGGCCTGGCCCTTTCCGATCTGAGACAGAGGGGTGGAAAGGTGAATGTAGGTTGGAGGTGGGGGCGGGGAGGGAACAGGAGGAGAGAATGGAGGAGAAACTGTAGTTGGTATGTAAAAATAAATGAAAAATATATTAATTAAAATAAAATTTAAAGCTATAATGAAATCCACTACTTTGTGGATAAATATTAATTTTGAAACCATATGACTTTATACACACCACTAAACATATCAACTGACAACAATCTTATATTTGCATTTGGGGGGCTCTTCTTTCTGACCTCTGGTCTACCAACCAATTTCTCATCTACAGCATGACGCCATTACTCAGAATTCCCCTCGTATTTCTCTGTGTTTCACTTTTCTAGAAGTGCTTTGTGGGGATTTGAACGCAGTGTATGTAATTTGTGTTTAGTAGTAAATGGGCTTAGCGGTATCCTTTAGAAGGAGGAAAACAGAAACGTGCCTAACGTCGGTCAGCTATTATAGTATTATACTGACATTATACCAATGCTGATCAAACACAACTGAGGCAGATTTGGTCACTGTTTTACAAATGGCCCCAGAGATGGCACCTTTGAGACTTCTGTCACAGAGGACTTGAATCTCTGAGGTTGGGACTTTGCAAAAAGGGTTGCCTCAATTCAGGCTCATCGCCAGTACTTCCAGCAGCAAGGAGAACATTTGCTAGACCTCCAAGGACTCTTTCTGGTGACAAGGAGGGGAAGGAAGAAGGCGAAAATTGAAAGTTCAGAAAGTGTTTGCCTTCGCAGAACACACTTCACCTCCCGTGTCCTCTCTTCCACCTCTGTCCTTTGGTCTTGTTAATTTAAAACACCTTCAGATTCTAAAAGAGTTCCAGGCTCAGCCAAGATTTCAAGAAGTAGTTGTCAGATGTTGACAATGGTGACTTTTTAAATTTTCTTCGCAGAAATACAATAAAATATTTCACATTTTTAATAAAGGTGCAGATGAGTGATCCTATTTATAAGTAGACTTTTCTCTATTACTGAATTATCCCTGCCTCTTGATGTTTAACTGTTGCTAGATATTCAATATTTTAGCAATCTTATTAATTGCAATATGATTTACAAACCCCCAAGGAGGGTTTCGTTATATTTGCCCAAATGCCATTTTCTACACGTACACACATACTCTCATTACATTATACACGTATCACTATACATGTATGTATGTATTCATTCAGCAAATATTTTTGTACTTTTTGCATTATTCAATACAATATGTATTGAATTATTCAATGTGTATTGAATGATTTGTATTGATACAATTATGTATTGTGTCATATTTTGACCACATCATATCACATATCGATACAATTGTGTATTATAAACACATTACAATACATTAATTAATACATAATTGATTTATATTGATCATTTTATTGATACAATTATATATTGTATCATATTTGATCATATCAGTCACAAATTGGTATAATTATGTATTGGATACAAACAATATATTAATCAATACATAACTGAATAGTATATATTCGTTCAGCAAAGGAAGTTGTCTTTTTTCAAGGATTTGTTTAAAGCTCCATTTTAAGAGACAAATAATACTCCATATCCCGTGAAATTCGTGACAGCATAATGGACCAGGAAATAAATTTGTTGGGCCTAGCACATGCTTGCAACCCGAGAAATCAAGAGTTAAGGCAGAAGGAGTATAAGATTCTGGCTGGCCTGGGCTACATAGTGAGTTTCTGTCTCAAACATACAAAACAGAATCTACCACCACCCACGCCAAAGAACCGCAGCTTAAAGTGGGATAATTTATTCACATGGCCTATTTGATTAACAACTTTTCTGTTCCCATGAGAAAACACAATGACCCGTATCCTTTCCAAAGTGGAGGAACAGGGGCATAGCAAGGAAATACCAGCCCCCAAACGAGGCAGACACCAAGCAGAGTAAATACGAAGTCCTTGGGGTTCCATGGCTGTTGTCCGCGATTTCGGTTCCAATTGCCTCAGCTGACTCCATGCCCTCCCCTGCCCACCCCACCCTCTTATACCCCACCCCTGCTGTGCTGGCTTCTTTCCTTGCAGACCCCTCCTGAGCAGGTGTCTCACAGCTCTGGTAACCCAGCATCCTGGGGTTTCTAAAGAAACCCAGGCTTGGCCTTTGGTTTTGCACAGCTTTCTCTCAGAGGTGCTTGCTCTCTCTTGGGGTCTCCACGCAGGGACTCTCCTGCCACATGTTCCCTGATCTCAGAAGCTCTCTGAAAATGTGAAGGACATCAGTCTTGCGTTTTTCTTGCTTTCAAAGCCAGTAGCAAGTGTCGCATGGACAATGCTGCTGAATCCCCTGCCAATTTGGGACAACCCTGGCTCCTCGGGGCCATGTTAGCAGCGACTTCTTCTTTTCTTTTCTTTTTCTTTTTTTTCTTTTCTTAGCTTTCTTCCTCTTTTTTCCTCCAAACTCTCCCACATACCCTTCTCCTCTCTCCTTCAAATTCATGGCCTCTTTTTTCATTAATTGTTAATACAAGTGTTAAATACATTCATATATGTTCCTAAATATAACTTTCCAAGTCCCGTTTTTTGTGTGCAGCTGAGAAGCAGAAACCTCCTCCTTCATCTTTTCTCTGGTGTGGGAGAATTGTCTGTATTCTGTCAATCATGTTTTAAATAAATGCTGAGGGCCAGGCAGGAAGCATAGGCAGGAAAACAAGACAGGAAGTAGAAATGATGCAATGAGAACAGGAGAATTCTGGGAAGGAGGAAGTTGATTCCTCCCACTCCTGCCCAGACCAATGAAGCAGCAGGATGTGATCTGCTTCACTGAAAAAGGTACTGAGCCAC
>LOJH01052182.1:0-12392 GCA_001685095.1 Ellobius talpinus
GAAGAAGAAGAAGAAGAAGAAGAAGAAGAAGAAGAAGAAGAAGAAGAAAGTTTTAACTACCATTTGATTTTTTAAGAGAATAAAATTATGGGCCTGTCTCTCTTAGGTGCAGATGCATGAAGTGTAAAACTAAGCCAAAGTCACAATGCTCTATATCTGTGCAGCATTTTTCTTATCAAGGGGAAATTACATTACTCATGTTAGCCTTTGAGTATACATTACTCTAGAGCATTTAAGATATATTATATCCTTGTATATGTTTTAAGTACAATAATCAAATTAATAAATACATGAAAATAAGCAGGTCAATGGCAATAAAATGTGTTATTTGGAACCCTCAGGGATTATCTGACCAATAACTCATAGGAATATTTAATGCCTTACACTGAGAAATTTGTTCAATATTCTATGTCTTCTTTTAACTCTTAAGTTAGTTATATTTAGATTCAAGTAATTCTGAAGATGTAAAACTAAGAGAATATTTGAAATTCCACATTTTGTAAAATTGGGAAAGAACTCATTTGAGTAAATATTTTTACAAAGGACTACTGAATTTATAAGCTACTTTCTGATACTGAACACAGACTGAGGACTCATAAGAAAATTCTTAGAATGGTCAAAGGAAATTATAAAAGAGAAAAATCTTAGGAAGTATTTTGAAAAACATAATATATAATGTATATTATACATATTAATGTATTATATATTTGTAATATGCATATAGATTTCATGATTATGTGTGTGTTTGTGTGTGTCTGTGTGTGTCTGTGTGTGTCTGTGTGATAAAATAGCCTCTCTTGCTGACTGAGGCAAGGTAGAAGAGCTGCTCTTAGATTTGTTTATGAATTTTATTGATTAATCTCAATTAAATGTGTTATATTATTTGTTCATTTTGTTCGTGTATGATCAGTTTGAGAACTCACTTATTTGTATAAATGACAGGGATGCTATTTTGTCTCAATGACTCATTAAAGTCATGTCTTCACCATGTTCTTTCTAGAACCATGCTAACTTGCTGTCCACACTTCATGCTTTTCTTGTATCTTTAGTTATTGCCAATAGACTAGAACTTTAAATGAAATAGTAATGAACATTTTGCATCAGGTAAAACAAAAGAGAATTGTATGGAAATTGACATCTTTTTAAAATACAAATCTATTTATGCATTCTAGGCTGGTATAAACTTGAATTATGTCAGAACTAGATTTTATAGTCAAATCAGTTATAAGCAATGGTGTGAACTCTTAGTATTTCATACCTTTTTAGCTCAATCCAAAATAAAATAAAATACATTTTCTTGTATTATTTTATAATAGAAGTTAAAACATTGATAGAAGATTTAAATTGTGATTATATTAATGGTTAACATAAAATAATCATAACTGGACTGATAGGCTGGAGTATCATGTATAGCATGTACCTGAATTCAGATCTTGCTCATCCACCTAAAATTACCATGTGGAGCTACCCAGCTATATCACCAATGATGCAGAAGGCAGAGGCAGTAAGATCCTGGGGGCTTGGCTGCCAGTAAGCATAGACAAAATGTCAGTGTTCAGTTTCAGAGATCTTATTCCAAGAATTAAAATGGGGACATAGAATTATCAGACACTGAACTCTGTTCTCCACATGTGCATGCAAGGTTGAGCACACATACACAGATACAAATCACATATGCATATTACATACATATACACAGAAAATAAATAATAATAGTAATAACTGAGGTGAAAGATTTGTAATAAGTGAGGTGCTCTCATAAGACTATGGCATACTTTGTTTCATAAATATATATAATAGGTACTTAGTTATCTCTAAGATAACAGATGAAGATGCTAAAGCTTAAAGTATGCTTCTACCTTGCACAAGGTCATAGAGCTCAGCTAAAAATTTAGTCCAGAGTTTGATTAAAGACTATGCCTGTTAATGTTGAAGTATAATGACTCAATTCTGAATGTCTCCTGTTTTCATACACTTTTATCTACTCTCCCATATAAATTTCACACATTTGCAGGGATGTTTATATGATTTGAGAGTATACAAGTTGCCACCAAACACAGTGCTTCTCTGTATGTGGCTAACTGATCTATGCAGAAACCAAATACATAATGTCCTCCAGTCACCTGTGTTACTGGCTCTGACTACAGGAACAGATGGCTTATCAGGGACTGCACAGTTGCACATAGACATTCTGAATGAAAATAAATGGGAACCTTAAAGCTGAAAAGCAATGCTATATAAGAATCAGCTCTACTCTTTTTCTCTTTTTCCAAAAAATATTTTCAGTATAATCAAATCATAAATTGTATTTTAGACAAATTTGTAATAATTTGACTATAATCATAGACATGAAAATATGTGTATTCAAGTGAGTTAAATTTCAAACAGTGTGTTTGATGAACCAAGTGTTTGTTGTATGCTTGTCTTGCTCACATTACCTACACAGGTTGAGAAATGGACAGAACATTGAAAAAGGTTAAGGAGAATATAAAACCTTTGATAATACTGAAATTTTTCATTCATTATCCTTTACTAATACATATACTAATGTATAATATATCTATAATGATATACTAATCATTGGAGTCAATAACCACATATCATACCTAAAATAAGAATTTACTGAGAATATCATAGTCTGTGTCATTCCCAACAATCCCAGGCCTTGTTTTAGATATGCAGGTTTGCATAGTCTTATTCTAGTGAGTTACCAGAGTCTCTCCTACCCAAGATGTCCCTACACCTCCAGTCCTACCTCTAGTTGTACACCTCTTGGATCAGTCTAGCTGAAATAGGCTAGAAGCTTACATCTGACTTTCAATCAATAAAAGAAGTTCATATGCCCACATCATATCACAAAACACAAACATTATCCCTCAAAAAAATGAAAAATCCTACCCACTAGTTCTATAGACATGTTCTCCAATTAGAATTGTCTAGATGAAGTGCAATGTTGTGGGAAATCCTTCTGTATATGTGTTAGTTTATTGGTTAATGAATAAAGAATCTGCCTTGGCCAGTGACAGGGCAGAGATAGGCAGGGAAAACTAAACTGAATTCTGGGAGAAAGAAAACTGAGTCAGAGAGAAGCCATGTAGCCCTGCCAGAGAGAGATGCAGGATGGAACATTGCTGGTAAGCCATAGACATGGTGATACACAGATGAATAGAAATGGGTTAAATTAAGATGTAAAAGCTAGGCAATAAGTAGCAAGAGCTAATAGGCCAAGCTATTTAATTAATATAGTTTTTGTGTAGTTATTTAGAGTCTGGGTGCCCGGGAACAAACTGAGTTCAACAACAAATTGACACACCTACATGTTTGACTACATCCATGTAAAATTTGTGGAAGCTTGGAAAAGAAATATAGACACACACACACAAAAAAATAAAGTTTAGCTGCATTTTTTTCTCCTGGTGGCATGACACAGCTTCCTTAAGAGAGGTCTTCCTGATTCAGCAGTAGTTTAAAAAAAAACTGGGCAGTTTCCTGGTTTGCCAGCACAAACAGTGCTAGCTCTCTCAGGGGAGGTCCAGCTATGGAGCATTTAAATGGGGTTTGTGAGCAGAGTGCTACAACTTGCTTAATGGCAACATAGACCCACTGTGTGCCTAAAATTGTGTCAATGTACATGGATATCAGAGGCAGCGAAAATGCCTCCACCATATTGGACTGGGCAGAGCAATTAGCGAGTGACATGTTGGCCTTAGCAACATCTGGTTAGCATTAAAAAAATGCTCCTGGTCAAAAGATAACTACAGATACAAAATAAAGACAAATTCATATGGAAAAAACCTCTAAATGATTCACAGTGTTGGATAAATATAAGTAGGCTTGGGAGACAGAAGAGAAAGTAAAGAGACAGTAAATGTAACATAAAAGAGTACAGTCATAGGTTAAAGGAGTACATTAATAAAATAAACATTAAACTTGTAGAAAAGTAATAGAGTAAGAAAAATGAGCCATGTAAAAATGGAATATACACAGAGAGTTTGGAGTATGTATATTATTGTGTTTCCTTTACTTTTTTTTGCTATGAAGGAGCTAAGTACAGAGAGACACTTCATTGTGTGGGCTGCTAAGCTAAACCAACATATATGTTTTAGAAGTAACTTGACTTCACAATTTGGGTCTAAGGATTTGTTGCTCTGGAAAAGAAGTTCTTCTTCTGTTTCCACAGAAGATGATAACCTATGGATCCCTTCCCAACTAATGTGGTTTGATGGGCCAAAATCCCCCCAAAAGGTCACCATGAACACCCCAAAAAATATTTTGCCCAACAAAACGCTAGAAGCAGTTTGGAGAGAAATACACACATATTCTCTAAATGATATTTTATAAATGTTTGTTTACATTTAAAGGGAGATATGCTATAGAGATTTGCATTGGTGTGGATCTTGGACTACTGAAATAAATTTAAGGTCAATTTTGTTATATATATTTTTTCTGCTCTTGAATAAGGTATGATATTTGTGCCTCTCATTCAAAACTGTAATGTATAATTAAGAAATATAGGTTAATAGATAATCATCTTTAATAGTCAANTATAAATGTTTGTTTACATTTAAAGGGAGATATGCTATAGAGATTTGCATTGGTGTGGATCTTGGACTACTGAAATAAATTTAAGGTCAATTTTGTTATATATATTTTTTCTGCTCTTGAATAAGGTATGATATTTGTGCCTCTCATTCAAAACTGTAATGTATAATTAAGAAATATAGGTTAATAGATAATCATCTTTAATAGTCAAGTTTGTAGTCATGTTAGTTAGGTTTTCTAGATATATAGAACTATATTTCAGTTAGATAGATAATCTTCAACCCTTTCAAAGACCAATGGAATATGGCATTTAAAATATTTTAAAAAGTGAGGATTTTTTTATGACAATTAAAATTCTGCTCCTGGCAGCACCAATATATTTCAAGGGGATGATAGACACAGAAGAGGCTCCTTGTGGAGTTGGTTAGCCATTTAGGCAAGAAGCTGTTCTTGCTTGGATTACTTGATGTTGTGCTATATAAACTGAACATGAAGGATCCAGAGAGAAATGGCTGTTGAAGCTGCCTAAAGAAGGTGAGACAGTCCTTTGGAGTTCCTGCTTCATGAAAGAGTCTGCCAGATATTCTGCAAGACACAGAAGAAAGTGACTGCCAATATAGGCAGAACTGTCTTTGAAATTTCCTTCTTCTTTTAAAAGTCTGCTGGGTACTAGGGGCCAGTAGGCTGAAGATTGGTGCCCACAATATGACAGAAGAACTTTGGGTGACTGTCCAGGCAGCAAGATGTCTCTGTCAACTCTAAAGTTTAGGAGTTGCTTAAAATGCACTTCCTGTTTACCTAAGTAATATCATATCCTTCTGGAGTCTTTGATGGAGTTGAAGAATAGATAGTTATAGTTATAGTTTTCCTTAGTTACGATAAAAGATAAGTAGTTATAAATATTGTAACTGTAATTCTTGCTTGATACCTTTTTTACATGTAATTTTACTTTGTTAAAGTTAAAACCATCCTATTTATTTAAACAGGAAAGGGGAAATGGTGTAGAAAGTTCTTCTGTATATGTATTGCTTTTATTGGTTAATGAACAAAAAATCTGCTTTGGCTGAGTGGAGCTAGGTGGGGGAAAACTAAACTTAATGCTGACAGAAAGAAGATGGTGTCAGAGAGAAGCCAGGTAGCCCTGACAGAGACAGATGCAGGATGGAACCTTGCCAGTAAACCATAGCATGTCAAGATACACAGGTTAAAGAAATGTGTTAAATTAAGATGTAAGAGCTAACCGATAAGAAGCTAGAGATAATAGGCCAAGCAGTGATTTAATTAATACAGTTTCTGTGTGGTTATCTTGAGTTTTGGCAACTGGGAATGAACAAGCGGCCTCCTACTACAGCCAAGGACACAGAATGTTTGAAAAGTACAAAGTTTATTTAAGTGTTCAAGGGATTAATGACACAAACAGTTCATTTAATGTCAAGAAGAAAAGAAAAAATACACTGAGTGATGTCAAAAATACACAAATACAGGATTGAATGAAATAATGATAATCTAAGCTTTGAAAACTCAGGCTGAAATGAAAACAGAACTGAAAAAATGCAACAAATTCATTCAACAAAACTTTCAAAAATCATACGACACACAAAATGAATGTGCAATATTTTTAGAACCCAATGAAAATAGTATTTCTATTCATTCTGGCCATAGAAGAAGGATCTTGGGTCAACAGTACAGAACAAAATCTTTAACAAGGGTCATAGAAGAAATCTTCCCCCTATTAAGGAAAGACATACCTGTAAAGACACAAGAACACAAAGAAACAAGAGCAGAAAAGAAATTGCTCACAACATGTTATAGCTAAAACAATAAATATACAAAAGAAAGAGTATTTAACATTGCAAGATAAATACTATAAATTACACACAAAAGAAAACCTATAAGAAAATTGTGACTGACCTCTGAATGGAAATCTCAAAAGCCAAAAAGCCTGGATGATTGTACTTCAAGTTCAAAAAGACCGCAGACTCCAACCTGAATTATGGTACTTAGCCAAAAAATGTGTAACATCTGAAGGAGAAAGAACTTCCCATCATCAACATCTCCCTGTCTGAGTCCATTAAATAAGAGGAAACTCGGTCAGGCACTGTAAAGCCTAATACTCAAGGCTGAAGAAACTTAGTCGCTGTGGGGAACTGCTACTATAATTTTCACAATTGGCCAAAATGCAGAGAATAAATAATTGGAGAAACAGCCCCAATTTATATATTTAAAATGCAACTCCTACATTTAAATATTAAGTCTAATCACAAAAGATTGGCCAGAAAGGTTGAACTGCAGTGAGTCTTTCTCTGTCCCTCCAACTCCTAAATAAAGACATAGAGATGTACTATAAGTTAAGAATGCTTGACTGATGTCTTAAGCTTGTTTCTAACTAGCTCTTATAACTTAAATTAAGACATACCATTTAATCTGAATTCTTTTATGTGTCTCAGTTACCTTTACTTTGTAATACCCATGCTGCTAGCTTTATGCCTCCTGGCAACACCTCCTTTCTTATTCTTAGCCTTCTTTCTGTACAGAAACCCTGCCTAGCTATTTGCCACTTAACTTGTATTTAACCAATCAGAGTGACATTACTTCACAGTAAAGTACAAAAAAAGATTATTTGAAAATATTCTCCCATTTTGTCTAAATAAAAAGAAAGGGTTTAACTCTACTACAATAAGGCTATATAATAAAAAATATAAAAATATAGCATAGAAAACTATAAAATGAGAACAATTATCAAGTGAGAATTACATTCACAACGGCTAGTCCACCTATTTGGCAAATTTAGAGAAAATACTCCATTATCTATCCTATCTTCATCCAAAGTTTTAAACTGAAATCATTTTTTTAACATAACTTGTATTACCATCTTAAAATATCCTTTTAGGCCTTAAAACATCATTTTAGATACACAACTTAAGCTTGTACATTTCTAAACCATATAAAAATTATATCACTTGAGTTTATTTTCTGAATATGGTAACAACAAAGCTGTAAAACTACAATTACCTAGTCCTGAATGTCCATCAAAGACCCTAGAAAAATATAACATTACCTGGGTAAACAATAAATGCAGAACAAACCACTTCCAAAATGACAGGGCTATCTGGTTGTGTGGACAGTCACCTAAGTTTCCTCTGAACTCTGACAAACTTTTCTGTAAAACAGAACATTTGAAGGACTATTCTACCTTATCTTGATGAAATTACGCCTTTGATTTCTTTTGCGTCCTGTTTGAGCATTTTAGAAAGCATACTTTCAGCAGCCAAAGAAGAAACAATTTCTTTGACCAGTTGTTAACTTTTGCCACAAAGAAAGCAAACTCTATATGGAGATTTTTTGATGACCATCTTCTTCTCACAAGTAAATTGGTGCTGCCAAAAGGAAACGTGTCTCATTGTCATGAAAATCCTGTTATCAAAACATTTTAAATGCCACATTCTATAGGTCTTTTAATTCTTTGAAGATCACCTACCTATCTAATATATATCTCCCTATGACCTTGAAAATATACTTAACATGACTATAGGTTTGATAGTTACAAATGACTATTAATCTATTTTTCTTTATTATACTAAATAGCTTTCAAAAACTAAAACATTAGGCAACTTTTGAAAATGAATTGCATAAGTACAATACCTTAAACAAGAATAGAAACACCATACACTATAACAAAAATAACCTTCGATTTGTATCAACATAAAAAAATCCATAAAATTGTAAAATACTTGAGACTAGTGCTTGTTTAAAAGTAGATTCAACAATCCACCAATTTATTCATCACTTCTATTCTGTATTCCCCCTTTTACCTTCAGAAAAAGATCCCTGAATCTAATCATCTTTGTTTACTTTTCCCCCTGACCATAGCCAGTAACAAGTTGTAACCACCCCTCTTAAAATTGATAAACATCCATAGCCCACCAAATGACCAAAAATTATCTACCTATCTTTTGTAAATGTGGATATTATGTTTTCTAGACTGCTTCCTGTTGTCTGGGGACAATGACATCATTAGGAGCCCCTGAAAAAATTAAGATAACTTTCAAGTTCTAGGGGAGTTAGCTGTTGTCCAGACTCAGTGAGATGGAGAAATACAAGGTTTATCTGAAGTCTTGGCTGGAATAGTCTGTGAGGGTGAATCATCTCATCTAGCAGCCTTGAAGCTGTTCTGGATGCAGAGCTCTGAGAAAAATGCAACAGAGGCATGCTGAGAGGCTGGATCACCTGGGCCACCCATTTTTATTGGTGTCTTATCCCCTTGCTCTGAAAATATACGAACTTTTAAAGCTAATACACATATCTGTATTAACACAAATATGGAATGGATTGTGTACACAGGTCAGTCAAAGACAATTTGTTCTGTTTGAGCAACTTTATAAGTCTGCCAACTTGATAAGTCTGTTTGTGCTACATAACCAAACTGTAATATAATCTCTATCCATGTTATATGAAAGGATGGCATGCAATAATAATTCATGAAGGGGCCATACATAGGCAAATTTTCCTGTGAGCCACCAGCTCACAAAAAATGACATGGAGACTTATTATGAAAGCTTAGCTGATAGCTTAAGCTTGTTTCTAACTAGCTCTTATAACTTAAGTTAATGCATTTCTATTAATTTGCTTTCTGCCTCATGGCTTTATTGTGTTATCTCTGTATGTCTGTTCCCTCTGTATCCACTGGTAACTCTGCTTTTCCTCCTCCAAGAGCTCTCTCTGTCCAGAAGTCCCTGCTATACTTCTTACCTACTAGCTAACCAATCACAGTGGTACATCTTCACACAGTGTAAAGAAAAATTCCACTACATGTAATAGCCGGATAATCAGAATGTGTGCTATTGATATGTCTTCTAGACATAAAAGGAAAGCTGAGTTCATGAAACCACAATATGGTTGCCTAAATAAGACCTTTAAAATAATAGCACCAGTTGATGTGCCAACGAGGGTGGGGAAATTTTCCCAAAATCCCACTACCAGGTGATATGTTGTAGGCAATCTTTGCTGAATGAGGAAAAATTAATTATTTTTCTCCAGGGGCATACTCCTTTATATGTAGGGCATTAGTGAAGTCCTGAGTGAATTTGTACATTCTTTGACATGGGCACAGTCATGCCAAGGACCTAATGCCTCAGACCCAAATAACTGGGCAAACAAGGCTCAAAGGGACAGCAAGCCTCCATCTTGTCCATGTGCACAAGTTGATAATGTGTGCAGAGAATATCCTCCGTAGCTTTCTCCCAGAGATGTTTATTATCTGAAGATTGCAGCATTAAAGAGACTGCTCCTTCCAAGATTATCTAAACCAGCTTCCTTCTTCAGCTGTATATAATAATTCTGCCTCTTCACTTATCTGTGTGTACCAACCCTGCTTCCTTGTTTATTTGAATGTAATAACCCTGCTTCATTGTTCAGCTGTATTCATCAACCCCACCCACTATTCAACTGTATATAACAAACACAGTGAGCATCCAGGCTGCTGCAGTTTCTCCATCACAGCAAACCTAGATCACCTGATCGCAGGTTTTCTGTGCATCCATATCTGTCAGCTCCATCTTCACTCCTATACCACCTCAGTCAGGTCAATCTGTGTAGCTATGCAGAATGTGGTGTCTGTGTGCTATCTAATTCCAAGTGCTCAACTCTGATCACATGTACATATGAGCAACTCTAAAGGGACTCAGATGGAGTTTGGTTGGGAGAAGAAGGTAGAAAATGATGTAAATACGTAACTTAACTTAAGTATGAGATTCTCAAAAATAATCTTTAAAAAACAGAAGACATACTTGCCAACATTGACAAATATTGAAAGTAGTGATGAGATGATTGGCAGAGTATCTATCTGCCTATCCTGGATTAACTTCAATTCTAAATTCTTGAGGGATATGATTTTTGTAATTAAGAAACAAACACTAAAAGGGAGCTGGTTGTTTCATAAATAACACCCAGCTCTAAACTTTGTTTCGCTTTTCTCTTTCCAGTTGTAATCAAGGTGCCCTGATTCCCAAAGCAAGCACGTGGCATCCAGAAGCTCCAATCTGTGTTTACAACAGCCCATCAATGACTCTAGTGCTAGATGCTATTTTATAATCTTAAAGAAAATTAAATACATATAGAAGTGAGGGGTCCCACCGGGCGATGGTGGTGCATGCCTTTAATCCCAGTGCTCAGGAGGCAGAGGTAGGTGGATTTCTGTGAGTTCAAGGCCAGCCTAGTCATGTTCCAAGACAGGCTTCAAAGCTACAGAGAAACCCTGTCTCAAAAAAAAAAGTGAGGGGTCTCTCGGGCCCAGGAAGCAAATGGCAGCACTCTAGTTTGCCATTTTCTCTCTTCTTTTCCTTTCTGTTCAGAACATATGATAATATCTGATTGATCAGAGCCCTATTAATTGTACCTCATTATTATTTAACAATTCTTCAGGGTCCTTTCATCTTCTCTGTTAACAAGGATGAAATCAGAACAAGTTTCATTGTGAATTCTAACCTTGCACTTCTTTATCAAATACTCTTAAGAAATAAGCATGGACAGTGATTCCAAAGCACATTGAAGTAACTTAACTAGCAGAGAACTGGCTGTATGAAACAGCCATTTTAGAGGACCGGAAACATACTTTAGCTTCCTTTTACCTAGCATGGAGTTTTCTATAGTTAACAATATTCCAACTGCAGGGTTAAGGTTTCCTTCTATCATTTGTTTTAAATTTCTAAAATTAAAATTATTACGAACATATAAAATATTCTTAAAAATGTGCTTTTTACTGGAAATCTATTGCCATGTGAAGATGAAAAAAAAATGAAACTAAAATTAAAGCTTCTCCATCCAAAATCATTTGGGTATGAATAAAATGAAGCGTTGCTACTATATGGCTTGTTGCTAATTTGGGTATCAAAATTCACACCTGGGGATGAGGTGTAACTCAATGACAGAAAGCATGATGAACATGCACAAAGCCTTGGGGTCTTATAGAAGGCAAAAAATAAATACATGTATAAAATACAGAAAAATTCAAGTCCAAGATATATTTTTGACTCTTGAGTTATTATAATTCACAATGAGATCTTTCAGGAAATTTTTGTAATCTTCTCTTAAGAAACTAACATAAATAGAATGCAAAATGGAGAGGTAAGAAGAGAAAGACAGATTTTCTACAACAGAACAATCGTGCATTTTATAATGAGGACACAGGGTAGGCACAAAAGAAAGGCTTTGAGGAATACCTAGAAAAATAATATCAATATAGTTATATTCACATACTAAAATGTAATAACTAATATCATAAATAACCCTAACATTATCCTTATTACTGATATTATCCCTACTTTTAGAAATTTCATAAGCAGGTCTCTGCCTCTGTTTCTATCAGTTTCTGGATGAAGGTGGAGTGCTGGACTGAGGTCCCAAAGTCCAGATGAAGAATGGGAGGAACAAGAATATGAGCAAAAAAGATCAAGACCATGATGGGGACACCCACTGAAACAGTTTACCTGAGCTAATGGGAGCTCACAAACTCCAGCTGGACAGGGAAGGAACCAGCATAGGTCCAAACTAGTCCCTCTGATTGTGAGTGACAGTTGCATGGCTGGGTCAGACAGAGAGACCACTGACAGTGGCACCAGGATTTATTCCTACTGCAGGTACTGTTTTTGGGGGGAACCTATTCTCTTTGGATGTATACCTTGCTCGGCCAAGATATAGTAGGGAGGGCCTTGGACCTTCCTTAAAGTAATGTGCCTTACCTTCTCTGAGGATTGGATGGGGGTGGTGTGGTAGGGTATGTAGAGGGAATGGAAGGAGGAGAAGTGGGAACTTGGATTGGTATGTATAATGAAAAAAGATAGTTTGTTTTCTTT
>LOJH01052183.1:0-12392 GCA_001685095.1 Ellobius talpinus
GTTTTATTAAAATACATGATTGACAGAATACAGATAATTCTCCCACACCACAGAACAGCTTCAAGGCTACTGGTTGAGATGATACAGCCTGACAGAATCCAGTCTGGACTTGACCATGATTTTGAACTTTCTTAGGTCTCTCAAAGATTACCAGCACCCTCAATCAGCAGAAATCATTTAGAGTACTATACTTGCATACCTAAAAGATGGCTCATGGATATTTATTATCATTTAAAGGAGGTTGGGTATAATCTGATATTGGTAATGTTCAAGAAAAAAGCTAAACAAAGGAGATTAGATTCAGGGAACTCACTGTAAAAGAAAAGGGGTGATATAGAAATATGGTAAGGCATGGTAAGATAGAAAGTGAATTGGATACAAAACTTTGGATTCACCAATATAAGATATATAATGGAGTTTTTTCTTTTAATTTTCAAAAGCTAATGGACTAACATATTTGTATATGATTATTGTACTTATATGTTTTTTTCTTAAATTAGTTAGAATCTTTTTTATTTTAGACAAAAAAGGGAGATATGGTGATATTTTGTGATCTAACAAATAAAGCTTGCCTAAAGATCAGAATACAGAGCTAGCCACACTATTTAGCCATAGAGGTCAGCCAATGATGGCACACATCATTAATCCCAGCTCTTGGGAAACAGATACAGACAGATCTCTGTGAGGTTAAGGGCACCCTGCACTGCATGAGGTTTCATTAGTCTAAAAAAGAAAGAAAGCAATGCATTGGTGGTTCACAACTTTAATCCCAGCACTAGGTAGGGAAAGACAGGAAGTGATATGGCTGGGCAAAGAGAGAAATATAAGATGAGAAGACAAGAGCTCAAGAGCCAGTCTATGGTTTTATAGAGACAGCCATTAAGGCTGAGGATTCATAGAGATAGGATATTTCCTATTCACTTGGAGCATTTGGATAGGTAAGAACACTAGTGGCTGACTGCTCTGCTTCTCTGATCTTTCAGCTTTCATTCCCTAATATCTGACTCCAGGTTTTTATCTAATAAGACTAATTAAAATTGTGCTATAGGATGGACACATATGCCCTCCACCAGAGTCTGCCTTATTAATTAGCCTCTCTGGGTCTGTGGATTGTAGTATGGTTATCCATTACCTGAAAGCTAATATCCACTTATAAGTGAGTACTTTCCATGTTTGTCTTTTGGGGTCTGAGATACCTCAGTCAAGACGATTTTTTTCTAGTTTCATCCAATTGCCTGCAAATTTCATGATGTCATTTATTTTCTAAACTTTAAAATAATCAAATATGCAAATGTTCTCCATTCTTCAGTTGAGAGCCATATAGGTTGTTTCCTGCTTCATACTATTACAAATAAAACTTCTATGAACATGACAGAGTTGCTGCCCTTGTGATAGATGAAGCATACTTTGGGTATATGCCCTGGAGTAGTACAGCTGGGTTTTGAAGTAGATCGACTCTTCATTTTCTAAGGAACAATTTGAGGCCCACAAAATGAAAGGGACCCCACAGCTGACACCAGCTGGATGGCAAACAAACAGTATCTGGAGAGCCCAGAGGCCTAGGATAGAACTAACCATGATTGGCAGAAAAAGTCAATGAATTGGTTCCTAATGATATTCTACTATGCTCGTAGAATGAAGTTTCATGCAATTGTCATCAGAGATGCTTCATTCATAAACTATTAGAAGCAAATTCAGAGACTCACAGCCAAACATTAGATGGAGCTTACAGAATCCCAAAGAAGAGGTAGAAGAAGGAGTGTAGGATCCAGAGAGGCAGAGGACACCGAGACCATGATGCACAGAATCAACTAAGCAGGATACAAAGGGACAAACAGAGCCTGAATTGGTCTTTGCTAGATCCTCTGCATATATGCTATCACTTTGTAGCTTGGTGTTTTTGTGGGACTCCTAACAGTGGGAGTGTGTGATCTTTATGACTCTTTTGCCTGATCTTGGGACCCTTTTCCCCTATTGGGTTTCCTTGTCTATCCTTGGTATGAGGGCTTATTCCTAGTCTTACTGCAACTTGTTATGTCATGCTCAGTTGATATCTCCAGGATGCCTGATTTTATCTGAATTGAAATGGAGAAGATATGGCCCTAGGGGAGAGAGCAAGAGGAGGAGAAATAGGAGTAGTGGATAAAGGTAAACAGAAGTCAAAATGCAGTATATTAGGGAAGAATAATTAAAAAATAAATAATGGAAGTTAGAGGACTAGGGTGGAAACAACATTTCAATGAAAAGATTGGGAGTGTTCAAAATTTCTTCATTTTTACAGAAGCACAGGTAACTGTGTAATTTAGAAGGTGGGCATAAAGCACAGAGCAGAAGGGTGAACATGAGTGATAAGGCAGGGGTAAAGAGCAGAGAAGATAACCATGCTGATCAAGAAATCCAGAGGTGGCCTTATTTTATATTGGGATCCATATTCCCCATTCAGTTCATGTTGGTGGTAGAAGTACCTCCTCAACTGTGATCCTCACTTCTCCTCATTTTGTATGATGCCTTCTGAGATAAGGAATGTTAGCTCAAAAAAACTGGGAGCTGGATAAATCTATTAAGGTCCCATGGTCAACTAAGTTTCTATATTGCTCATTCCAGCTAACAGACAATTTTTTTCAACTAGATCAGATAAGGGCAGAGGTTATGGCCTTTGACTCTTGGAAAAATTTTGGCATAATATATAAAGGCTAGTTGATCACTCCTATATGCTCACATAAACCTTAATTGTCAGAGTGGTATTGTTAATTGTTATTCTTTTTAAATGCCTCCTGCAGCATATTCAAAAGCATCAGGAAGCAACTGAGGTGAATCTTCAGGTGTTATTGGATTTTAGACATCCCTCTCACAGTCCTCCACAGGAAGTTATGCATGCCTAGTTATCTAAAATTCAAAAGGCTGCCAGTAGTCCCTCCACCCTGGCAGCACTCCAGGGATGAATGCTTTTAAAAAGCTAGTAGTCAATGACAGATAAAAGCTTATTCAGCAGACCAGTCTAAGACAGGCACAGTTTAATTGCTGCGACCTCCTGAGGCAGGGTCATCAAGGCCTGAGCAAAGACCTCTGACTCCTGCTGAGTGCCCAAGTAATATAAAAAGTGGATATGTAGGAAGAGAAGGCCTACAAGGCCAAGAGACGAGCCAGTAAGGTGTCTTCTGTAAGGCCTAGCAACATGCACTATCAGAGGTCCTGATTATGCTTAGCCCATGAGGTGCAACCCTGTAATGTCAACAGATTGGAATACTGCCTGGAAGTTGAGGGTAGGGTATCTAAGGGTCTCCCCATTGCTAAATAAACAAATCTGCTGTTTGCCTTTTACCTGACTCCCTGTGTCTATGCAATTGACACAGAAGCTTCTTACCTTCTTTCCCAAGGGAATGGTTAGGACCTGCAATGTGTCTGGAGGTGATGAAACCTCGAACAGTCAGAGCTTATATAGAGGAAGTACATGTCATTGAGGGAAATATTGGGATGGGGTCTTCAGGTCTCTCTATATTTGTATTCCAACCACCAAGATATGAACAGCTTTCTTCCTGTCACAATCTTTCAAAACACCATACCTTGACCTAGACCAAGGCACCAAGTGACAGTGAATAGTAATAGAAACATTTGAAATAGAAAGCCAAAATAAATCTCTGTTCCTGCAAGTTAATGATGCTTACTTGTAATCCCAGGTCCTCAGAAGACTTGAGTAGAAGAAGTGATTCGAGATCGTCAGGGGCTACACAGTTAACCCTGTTTCAAAAATAAAACAATTCAACTGGTATTCTCAGGTGTTTTCTCTGAATGACAGGATGTTGACAATGTGTCTCACTCACTACATGAAATGAGAATGTGGTCTTGGACAAGGCTGGACAGGTTCCAGGGTGACAGCCAAAGTTAATTTTTCAATGAGAAATAGCAATGCCTTTGTATAGTCTCTTTATTTCCTTCTGCCCCTGACTTGCTCATATTTGCAATTTGTGTGTGTGTGTGTGTAAATGTTTATGAATTACTAGGAGTAAGTGAAAATAGCTTAGAAAATTCAATTCTAACAAAAAACTAAAGGTCAAATGAAATATTGAGTAGTAATAAAAGTGAAAAGAGTATAAAAGAAAATAAAGAGCTAACTTTCTTAGCTAAATTGGAGAAAGAATAGCATGTCTGTTTAATTTCAGACTGCAGAAGTCTTACTGAATTTCTGGGCTTTCCCATTCATGCCCAGTAAAGCAAGCATATTCAGAACAACTGATACGCATAACTAGATTGTGAACAATACTCTTTTACAGTTACCACTGAAGAACTCCATGATCTTAGCATAATATTCTAGAAGTTGTTATTATTCATTCCACAAAATGGCAATAGACCCTAGAATATCCTACTTTAATTTGAGAGATATTCAATACTCACCAGTTCACCAGATATTAATTCTTTATTAATATTATAGAAAATCTGGTTACTCATGTTAGTAAGTAATCTCTAAGCTAAAAGACAACTAGTAGTAATTATTTTATTATGACAATTAATTTAACATTATTTTTATACCTTTAGATAACCTGGAACTTTTTAAGAACTGAAAGTTTAGACAATTTTTAAGCTTCTTAACAAATTTAACTGGGGAATCAGCTTTTGGTGGAAAGCATTTTAAAATTTTACTTCTATGTATTCCCCGGTGTATCCAGGAGTTCTCATACAGAATGTTCTCATAAATAAATTTCCCTATTTTTAAAAATTAATTCTACCCTTGATGAAGTGCACTTGTTTCCAACAACAAATTTTATATATTCATGAGTTAAAGAAAATTTAAATTGTCCTTAAACATCAGATATCAGATAGTAACACCATTAGCAGGATTGTGAAAAATCAACACCAACCCCCTGAGAGGATGAATAAGGCATATAATTTAATTCAATGGTTTGATATTGTCACATGTAAAGCTTCTTCTTGAAGTAAGGGATCACTGGGATGTTCAAATGACCTGTCTATCAGCCTTATTAATGGAGATAAATCTACCATCCCCAGCACCTTCAAACAGAAAAGAATGGTTTGATAGGCATTTACTACAGAGACGTCATCACTCCTATAATACTGTCTGATACAATGTATGTTTCAGACACTATTTCTTCCAATTGTCATGTACAGATACTACCTAAAAGCATGGTGATATAATCTCTAGTTGGTTCTGTGTCTCATTTCAGGTTGATAGATTTCTGTGAAAATTTCATTGAATAATTTTATGATGGAAAATTTTTAAACCATAATACAGCCTTTAAGGGTGACTACTCCATAACAAAACCTTTCTTTTGCGAACAATTATTTTAATTGAGGATGAGCTAATAACAATGGATAAAATTACTTTAATATTTATTAAACATTTAATCAAATATACCACAATGCTCTCATCCATAAATAATATAATCTTCTGATATAATAATATACCATACTTTTGATTAGTAATAATTTGCTAGACTTTTCAGCTGCATTCATACTGATTTCAGGATTTTCTGTCATCTTTGTCTAATACTGAAACAACTTAAATACAAACTTATTGACTACCTTCTGAATGTCAAACTGCAACAAGTGTATAATATGTTATAATACTTTTACACATATTTATGAAATATATGAAAGTTTTAGGCTTACAATAACAAACAAAAAAGCAAATGGGATAGTTTCCAGCCATCACTATTTAGTTTTCCTGATTACTATCATTTCGCTTACCATCTTTATCATCAAGGAGCAAAGATAAATACTGTTTACTTGCTGAAGTTTAAGCTTAAATCAGTTACTTACATTTTAATATAATGTGGTTTTTCTCTTCCATGATCTAACGAAGAATATAATGACAGGCATCTTTCATGTCTCCTTAAGTTATTTGTGGATGTTACTTTTAAAAATCTCGTATTACATATTACCAAATATTGTTTGGCAGCATCAATTTCTCATGAATTTTCATGAACTTCTTAAAATATGTACACTATACATAATTAACACAATTACACAAAGTTAAGTGTGTTATAATATGTGAAGAGTTCATCTGATCAGAGTGAATGAAAAATAAGATTTTTGATTATTTCATACATAAAAACTTTATGTATACCATTTCTACTCCTATTTTTCCTTCTAATTCCTCAAGTGTCCCCTTATTCCCATTCAAACCCACAACCTCATCTTTAATTAGTATTGTTATTTATGTCTATACAAACATATAAAAACCTGACGAATTTATTTAGCATTGTTTGTATGAAGCTGTGTTTAAGACTGACTACTAGTAATTGGGTAACTTAGCTAAAAGCTTGTCCCTGAAGAAGACTAAATTTAATTCTCACACCCTTAGTTGTTTTTCACTTAAATATGAGGCCTTGGGATATTTCTCCAATTCATATTAGCATGTCAACTGATATCATTATGCACGATTTTTTAAAGACACTTTATCTTTGATATTTCATGAGTGCAATTTCCCTGTCTAATGTAGAAGGGACTATCACTGCAAATGTCACAGTCCTCTGTTCTTAAAATCTCTCTGCCTCTCTTTCCACTATGTCACTGGATCTGTAAGTGTAGGGGTTATGTTTTAGATATATCAACTGAGGTTGGAAATTCCATGTTCAGTTGCTCTCTGTATTTTGAGTCACTGTGAATTTCTGTAATAGTCTCCTATTTGTGCATCTAAAGAACTTCGCATCCTATTACAGTGACTCTTGCATGTTCATGTTCATCGCTGCTCCATTCACAACAGCTACCTAATATAATTAACCTACATGTTCGACATGTACAATGTAATATTACTAAGCTAAAAATGAAATTTATAGGTAAGCAGATAGAACTTGAAAAAACACAGGGTGAGGTAACTTGGGCACAGAAAAGCAAACAATGCATATTCTCCCTCATATGCAGATCTTGACTTTAAATCTGGCACAAGCGGAGGCCAGAAAGGGGCCTTTATAGTACATACAGGTTAAGGGAGAGAAAATAATAAATTGTAGGTAAAATGAAAGGACCGGGGTAGAATATTGGAGGTAGATAGGCTTTAGGTACAAATAGCAAAGGAACATTGGGGAATCACATGGTGTAGAGGAAGGCTAATCCAAAGGGAGGGTATATAAAATTACATATGCAATGTTATTATCTTATAAGACAGTAGAGATATGAATGGATAGACAATAAAATATGTGTTGTTCTAGTTAGGCTTGCTTATTTGTATTTTGAGACAGGGTTTCTCTGTGTAGCCTTGGTACTAGAACTTGCTCTGTACACCAGGTTGTCTAGTCAAGACAGGGCTTAAATTCACAAAAGTCTGCCTGTCTTTGCCTGCTGAGTGCTGTGATTGAAAGCATGCACCACCATCACCTAACCATCCTAGTTAGTTTTAACAATCAGTCTGCATGGCCTACAGTCACATTAGAAGGAAGTCTTGAATTTGGAAATGAGATACTGATCTATCTATAACTATACAGGATCATTTTAGTTTCATGATGTTCTACTTTTCATTTCATTGCCTTAAGAGGGGAAATGTAGTCCTGTTCAGAAAGTCCATTCCTAAATAAATACTTTTTTGGTAGAGTAATATCTATATTTTCTTCTAGGAGTTTTAGCATTTCAGATTTCAAACTGAGATCCTGTATTTACTCAGAGTCAATTTTTGTTCAAGGTGATAGATATATGTCAGTTTTCATTTATTTGTATGTAATCATCCAGTGTTCTCAGAAATGTAAGATATACTACTCTTTGGCATAGGCCCGAAAGGCTCAACATCCTACTCCACAGATACTAGCTTAGTCATTTTCGTTGTCATCTATTCACAATAGTTAATAAATGGAAGCAACCTCAATATCCTTTACTAAATTGATAAATTGATAATGAAAATGTAGCATGTATATTCATTGGCATAGTATTTAGTTATGAAGAAAAATAAAATCAAGAAATTTGCTGGAAAATGGATGGAAATATAAAAGATTATATTGAATGACGTAACTCAGGCCCAGAAAGAAAACACAAAATGGTCTCTCTCATCTACAGACCTTGCCTCAAAGCTTTAGTAATAATAGAATACAGAGAAACAAACAGGGACTGTGGAGGAAGATGTAGAAAAAGGAGCAGAACAGCAGGATATAGGAAGACTCTAATTGGAGAAGGAGATCAATAGAGAAGGAAAGAAGGGGGAGCGACAAATAAGACTAAAGGTATTTGATTAATCCTCAAGGAATCATACTGTTGCATATTTACCCAAAATTACATATAATACCATATGTGCCAAATGGACAGTTAAAGTTCACTAAGGCACTCCACCCTGTATCAATTTGACACATAAACATTTCTCTTTTAATCCATAGTCTTTCTTTCCTTGTCTACTGGGGTTTTTGTCAATATCATAATACAAAACATACTCCAACTTTGAGAAAGTTTCCCAGTCTTTAAAGTCTACAATATAAAATCCAAGACATCAAAAATCCCAAGTCTCCTAACTGTGATCCTGTAAAGCCAAAAATAATTTATCTACTTTTCTATTCCAAAAGGTACAACTGGGACATATGAACAATCAGAGCGATGCAAAACAGAATCTAGCAGTACAAACCCATGTTCTGTATCTGGTGTTCAACATTTAAGACACACTCAATGTGTCGTTGTTAATTTCGAAAGGTCTGCGTTGTTTCCCTTCTCTGGTATCTGTATGACACACCTTGTCACATAGGCTTAGGTTGGCTCCTCTTTATGCCTACTTCTATCCTTTCTTAAAATTCCATGACCCTGGAATCTCTGATACCATGGACACCCTATTTCAATTTATACCTTTACTAGTGATCTCTTCTAGCCTCTTCACGAGGTTGCTGACTCACCATGCAATGCTTCTTTCCATGATCCCTGCAATCCTGCAGCCTTCTGGCCTTCACAACCAGAACCATGAAAGATATTCTTAAACCCTGTACTCGCCATCTTGAGATAGCCTTTGCTCCCAAGGACCTCAGCTTCTGTCAGCTAATCATGAAGAAATAACCTTCTGTCATCCTAGGGAAGCACCTCCATGGTTCTGATTGCTTCTTAATCACAGCTGGTGCTTCAGCTGATCAGCATACACACATTCTTAGTGGATCAATCCACATGCAGACCCTCTCTAAAGTCTTGAGTGCATGCTGGTTTCCCTGTGAGTCCTTACAAACCAGGCTCCATTGTCTACATTTCTCTCTACATTCTACTCATCCGCGTTCCCAGTAAAATATCCCATTAAGCTATAAGCATTCCAGGATGCTTAAAGTTCTAAAATTCCCCAAAATACTACAATGAAATAGTCCAGAGGCATAAAATCACAAGTAGACAATTTCATAACAGCAACATCCCACTCTTGCCTCAAATTTCTGCTGTATTTTTATCTTATTTTGATGAAAAAATCTCTTTAACCAAAAGAAATTTAGTGATGCAAACAGTTTATTTCCACTTACAGATTTCAGTCTATTACAGATTTCAGAGAAGTCTGAGCAGGAACTCAAGCAAGAACTTGCTAAGGAAACCATGGAGGAACTCTGATTGGCTGGCTCACTGTCCTATATTACTGTCTTGTAAGGCTAAGGACCACCTGGCCAGGGAATGGTGCTGCTAATAGTGGACTTGATCTCTTGCATCTGTTAATAATTTCCTGTAAGATAATGTTTACAAAGTGATAAAAAAAAACCATGGATGATCTAAGTGAGGTGAGGCATTCCATTTTACAAGAAATCTCTTAGGGTCGTGAAGCTAACACATCAAAGTAGCTTCAGGGAAATCAACGAAATTTACTAGGCTCCTACCTCCCCAACTATATATAAGTAGTAAGGACTGCTGAGAGACACTGAGCTGTATGTGAAAAGCAGACACCAGTCAAGTTTTCTAGAAAAGGCTCAGACCAACTGGGCTACCCAGAAAGGACACGCCTCAGCCTGTTGAGCTGCCTGTAGCTTGTGCAGAGCATTCTGGATTTCCAGCTTTCAGGCTTTGATCACACAGGTGTCTTTGAGTCATTTCTGGTCCTTTAAGCAACCGGTCATCCATAGTCCTAAAGGAGTATTACAAATAAAACCCATTGCTTCAGCAAGCTGGACTCTAGCATCATCTGTACTTTTGTCTCTTCTTAATTCCTGATATGGAACAAGTGAGTAGATCTTTGCTCACATCTTCCCACAGAGAGTGTCACACAGAAGTTATATACATACAGGAAATAACAGAAGACAAATTTAATTTAAACCACATAGGTAGAGCGAGCACAACATGGAAATGAAAGAGAGTTTGAGGTAGATACGGATAAGGTGCGTGTTTTGAGGTGGGAATAGAAATTACACATTTTGCAACAGTATTTGTTTGAGAGCATGTCTCTATTTTTATTAAGAGTAATGCAATGTTTACTTCGGTTTCTACTCTGAAATGAATGTCTACCTGGCTTGGTGGTAATGCTTCTAAACAGTAAAGATCAGTTAAAGCTTTTACTTACGTGAGAAATATCCTCAGGGAAAATCCTGTTTTTCTTTGGAATCTATGAGGTACCTTTAAAAAACAAAAAAGAAACAAAACAAAAACAACCATTTGTATTTCTTGCTCAGAATTTTACACAAGACTTAAAAAACAAAACCATTTTCAGAAGCCTTGTCTGCATGACTTATGTTTATTCAGTCAGCACTGTAAAAAAATCCTATGACTGTGTAGGTTTGCACAGTTCTAGGCCCTGAATGTTAATTCCTCCAATACTTGAATTCTATCCTAGTTAGTCTTGTCAAATAAGAAGTATATATTAAAATGAAAGAACCCTCAAATTTTACTTAATGGGTACTCTGCTAACAGGAAGAGAAAGTCACTTTCGTTTGGGGTAAAGAACTAACAAGGTGCTCCTCCTCCCAAAAGTCTCTAACAAGACTCATATTTAATTGCTGGTGTTCTGTAAGTTCATCAAGAGTACAGGCTGTAAAGAGTTTTCTTCTAAGACCAAACAAAGTGTCCTATCAAGAGAACCTTCCTAATTTGAAGCAAAACTCAGTTTATATTCCTACAGATCTCTAACAAGCTCTGTGTATGGTCTTGGATTATGGATGAGAAAAATCAATAGCTCACTGTCTCAAAGGCACGGATATAGATTATGAATCACAGCCAGGAAGTTGTCAGTAATTTCAGCTGCCAACAGTGCTTCTGCAGGGATATTTGATACCTCACATTCTTTTAATGTGAGGCTTTCATATGAAGTAGAACAGGTCACTTTTGGACTAAACTGTTAAGAGAATTTCAAATACACCAATGT
Organism: Ellobius talpinus; assembly: GCA_001685095.1. Lineage (NCBI taxonomy): Eukaryota > Metazoa > Chordata > Mammalia > Rodentia > Cricetidae > Ellobius > Ellobius talpinus. The sequence goes on from LOJH01052183.1 coordinate 11,240, forward strand.
GAGCACAAATGCAGCTTGGTTCCAGATGGTAATAAATGCACCTTTCCCCATAACCTGCACGCCATGCCAAGATAGATCCACAAAATATCCCCTGTCACTGTCATTTTTTACTTTCTTCTCTTCTTGACTCTATCTATAAACACAGAGAACAGAGCTTTGGCAGGAATAGATAAAGTTCATCTGAACCACTATTTGTGATTATAATACAAATAAGTCACCTGAGTTATTAAGGGATATAAAAAATAGACATAACTCTGTAGTCATAATGAATTTCAGGGTTTTAAGTTCACCTGTCATCATTAATGGATAATGAATCTAACTGAGACCCAAAAATAAGGCAAGCAATTCAGCTAGAGGAGTCCATGTAGGTATTGGTAGCAAGAGTAGAGCCTTGTCATGAATTCTGTTCACTTAAGCTACTTCATCAAAGTGCACACAGCCACTTGATATACAATTCTTGGATGAAAACATGCTATTATTCTCAATAACATATAAGTAAAGAGATTGCATGTTTATTTCTGTCCAGAGTAGCCAAGGCTTAGAATAAACCAAGGGATATATTAATAAATGAATATACAAAGTAAAGGTTAAAAAATGCACAACAGAATATTATTTGCCCATTAAAAATAATAGAGTATATCATTTGTTCAAAATGAGAGGAACGGATAAGCGTTGTTAAGTGCCATGCATGAGGTGCTGAAGACATACATATGTTGTGGAGGCCCAAAAATGTGAGCCTATTTCTTCCTTGACCAAAGGCTAGAGAGTTGGAACTTACCTCTATTTCTTCAAGGTTATTGTCTGTTTCTACCTCAAACAAAGGTCCCACCTAGGTTTATATCAGAGAGTTCTGCTCTGTCAATGTTATTGTCAACAGGTGTTGGCAATAATATTGAGACCTTGTATTTCAGAAATAGAGAAGTAGTTATGTTTCTACTCCAAATAAAAGCCTAAGGATCCAACTAAGTTCCCACACCCTTAAGAAGATAACAATGGATTCCACCCAGGGAGTAATTTGCCTATAGAATGTTTTGGTCTAGGCTGTGAGCATGACTTATTTTGTTCTAGCAATAGAATGTTTAACTATGAATGTTGCTAGTAACCTTCAACTGATTTGTTCATTTCCTTGCATCATGTTAATGCAGTTTTTTTT
>LOJH01052184.1:0-12391 GCA_001685095.1 Ellobius talpinus
CCATGCGGGAGCCGGGCGGGATGAAAAGCAGGCCCGCTCCCCTATCACTACAGATTCCCCTATCACTACACCCTTCTCTCATGGTAAACAAAGTCAAGATACCTATTGTATGTAGGCAAGAATGAACTGTCTAGCTCCTTTCTCTGCTGGACCTTATCCCACCAACCCAAACCATAGTTATTCACCAGGTCCAGCCAGGTTATCCTCTGGACTATCTTGGTGTTTACTGGTTTCTTATTCATAAAACTCTTGAAGTCACTGCAATTTTCACAGAGACTAGTTCTCACACTCAGCATTGTTGTGCAGTCTAAGAAGCCCTACAGTATTTCTTGTAACTTCCTGGTTCAGAACGGAGGAGGGAGCCCGGGCAGACCTAAGTGTCAGATTAGGGAGGGCACACTAGGGTCTGCCCAGGCCCCCCTGTCTACCAAATGCTGTCTTAGTCATTCTACTATTGCTGTGAAGAGAGACTATAAGCAAAGCAACTCTTTAAAAGGAAGCATTTAATTGGATGAGAGCTTCCGGTTTCAGAGGATAAGTTCATGATCATCATGGTTGGCATGTGATATGACCATGATGGCATCCTGAATCTGGAACAGTTGATGAGTGCTACATTCTGATCCACAAGCAAAAAGAGAGTGGGAAAATTCCTTGATACACATAAAGCAAGTACAGATATACAGCAAAAATATTGTCCACCATGATCAGGTGGGCTTTGTCCCAGAGATGCAGAAATAAGTGAATGGAAGGAGGATAATTAAATGTTCGTTCCAACAGATGCAGAAAAAGCATTTGACAAAATTCGACATATTTTCAGGATAAAAATCTTAGAGAATGCAGGACTAGAGGGTATATACCTAAACATAATAAAAGTTATATATGAGAAATCCACAGTCAGTACCATCCTAACTGGAGGAAAAAATATATATAAGTAATCACATTGAAATCAGGAGTGAGACAAGGCTTCTCATTGTACACACTCCTTTGTAATATTATGCACAAAGCACTATCTAATCCAATAAGATAAGAGAAACAAATGAAAGTAATACAATTAACAAAAGAAGAAATAACTATCTGTATTTGAAGATGGCATGACCTTTTTTTCTGCCAGAAAATTTCTGGAAATGATAATTTCCACAATGCAGCAGGCTATCAAATCAGCATGAAACAATAAAGTGTTTTTCTATAACAATAAACAAAAATACACAAAAAGACATTATAAAAGCACCTTCTATTCACAAAAGCCTCAAGCAAAAATAAAATACATAGTAATAAATCTCCCTGAGGAGGTAAAAGTTCTAGGGAAAAAAAATCACTGAGAAGGTAAAATCTCTATATAATAAATACTTTGAAAAAATACAATGAAACCTTTGAAAAAAAGACACTAAAATTTGGAAAGAAATCCCATATTCACTGATATATATAATTAGCCTTATAAAATTTACCAAAAGCCATTAACAAATTCAAAGCAATCCCTACTAAAATCCCCATAAAATTCTCTAGAGAACCAGAAAAATAAAAGAAATAAAAATCTCCTAAAATTCATATGCATTCACAAATGATCCATGAGAGCCCAAATTCCTTAAAAATTAATAATGCTGGAGGGATTTTGATTTCAGATTTCCAGGTGTATAAGACACTCTTGATAAAAGAAACCATATGACACTGTCAGAGAAATAAGGCATGTACACCTATGCAATCAAACTGAATATACAAACATTGATATATATAATATATATATAATATACCTATAGCTGTTCAGATGATTTTAAAAAGTACTGGAAGAGTGAATTCAACATTAGCAAATGGTGTTGGACAAACTGGATGTCTATACACAGAGGACATAAGACTGGGTTTTATTACCTTGAGCATAAACTAACTCTAAAAGATTAAGCATTGAAGAAACCTTAGGCAGGACCTTGCATGATATCGGTACAGGATAGGATTTTCTGAATAGGACTCCACTTGCCCAAGAACTGGCAAGTGGGCCTTCACTGAAATAAAAAATTTTCTGCAAGTTAAGTAAACCATCTAGTGAAGATGAAGTCCACAGAATGTGAGAGAATACCACCTATACATCTGACAGAAAATAAATATTCAGAATATGCCACAAACTCAAACATCAAAGAGCCATATAACAGTAAAAATGAGAAAATTTGAAGAAATTGCTATGGATCTAAACAATTAGTATAGAAGTAGTACAAATGGCTAAGTAAAAATCTTTCTAAATGGTTATTGTCCTTCACAGTTAGAGAAATGAAATTCTCTATTTTATCCTATCCAAACCAGAATGGTAAATGAATCAACTATCCAATCAACAAATGAAAAACATGACAAAAGTACCAGAGAGATTGTGGGGAATGGGGAACTCTTCTTTACTGTTGATCAGATTCAAACATTGAAGTACAGTTGGAAGTGATAACTAATGGAAGTCTCTGGTTGCAAAATTTCACCTGTTGCTGGATCTGTGTAGGGACAAAGTATCTACATTTGCTAAGACAGTTGGAATGGCAATAAAGCGATCCTTTTATGCCAAAGACATTTTATAATTGTGATAATCTTGTCTATGAGGCTGGAATCCTGATAGTTTAATCATCCTAAATCTCTTTTTGTCTCTTGTATCTCTTGTATCTTGTATCAGGAATGGTCCTGAGCACCAAACTGATGCATGTTTTTCTCTTCTAAGCTCTCTACAGGATTTGTAGAGAATTTGTGCACTACTCTGAGAGGTTAGAACCCTTTTCTTGTTGATGATTTTTAGGTTGCCTTTCAGCTCATGTTTCATTCTACCTTCCACAATTCCTTCAGTACCTAGCAAGCATTCACCTCTTTATGCTGAAGTATGATTAATAAAAACTCAGAGGGAGAAACTGGGGTTCAACCTGAAGGTCTGAAAAGCAAAATAGCCAACCACTGGCTCTTATCTCGCCCTCAGTCTAAAATGACAATCCTGCCTCCTGGAATCTCAGAAAGAGACTGTGTGTGTGAGTTGAGAGCTGTTTCCTCACATTTTATCATCCTCTCTAGGGTTGGAATTAAATGTGTGCACCATTATCATTAAAGGCATCCACCACCCAGTTTCTATGGCAACTGGTATGGTTACTGGGATTAAAAGTGTGTGTCACTGTGGCTACTAGGATTAAAGGTCTTTGTGACTAGTGGGACTTAAAGGTGTGTTTTACCATAATCTAGTCTGTAAGGCTGACCAATGGGTCTGTTTTACTCTCAGATCTTCAGGCAGCCTTTATTTATTAAAATTTAATTCAAATGCTACTACATTATGCCATCTTTAATACTGTAGGAAATTAAGAACTTCTTATGTCTGCAAGTCCCCTGGTGAACTACAACTGAATATTAGCCCACAGGTCTTATTGTATTTGGCCTTATTGTTCCAGGATGATTTATTCATGCCTGGATAGTGTCATAACTTTCCCAGGGAAAGGGTATCAGCATCTAATTGCTGTTTTCCATAATTTCTCTTTCACTCCTTTTCTTCAGTGTTCTCACACTGGCACTCTTGACTCTTCTGGTTGTTTGGCCCGTTCTGTGTACGTACAGTGCAGGAGATTTCGCAGCATCCCTCTTTTTTTACTCACATACAAACCGTGTTTCCCATCTCCAGAACAAACACTTGAGGAGAAACTGAGGGGGCAATGGGTTTATTTTTCTTTGCACTTTCGTGGAGGTGGACACATGTCAACATGTGCTATTGGCATGGCAGAGAGCTCAAGGTGTGGATTGCTAAATGTTTGTGAAAACTATGTTCTGAACCATGGGCAAAGCCATAAGTGATGAGTCCCTCACTACTTACTTCTACTACCGAGTTGCCTCTTGAAGATTTTACAACCTTTTCAAATAGTACCACAGTCTGGGGACCAAGTGTCCAAATACATGAGCTGGTGGTAACATTTGACACTCAAATTTTACCAGTTTTCCCCAAAGGCCATAGACTCATAGCCATCTCATAATGTAACAAATCATTAAGTCTAGATGACAGTAATACCTTTTTAGCCTCAGGAGTCAATAATGTCCTCAGACATATTCAAATGTATTATGCCAGTGTCTGACCCACCCAAAATAAAGTAACAATTTTGCCCACTCTAGAAAACAAGAGATACATTAGTCAAAATTAGTCCATGTTAAAATACTTTTAGTATAAAAACTGAAATCCAGACTTTAATTTTACCCTCTAATATAAAAAATATAAATTTGGACCTTGATTGGTAAACTCCCTGCTTGTTCTACTAAGTAGGAATAACTGTACCATGTTTCCTAGACTGAGAAGCAGAGCTCAAGTTGAAAGATATGCTGGAGTCTCATCCACCATCGGTTTGTGCTAAAGCAGCTGTTTTTCATCTATTGCTCTGTGCTTAGTGGTCTTAAAATTAATTTGTAATGTATTTGACAATAAAGACAAAAAAGCAATTTTCAAAGGGAATGCACCATTATATTTAATATGAACTATAGCTATACACATTTGTATTTAATATAATTTATCAGAAATATTGAAAGAGAGGAGATGCATTTGTTGTGGTTATGTGCTAATCTAGTTGATTTTAATGTGGCTACCATAAATGTCTGGTTTCACCCACTATTATAAACAGGGATCTGAATCATTGCAGCCAGTTTTATGATATAAACAAAAAATTAATAGGATCAACAAAATTAGGAGCAATAATGCATTTCAAGAAAGCTATTTTATTCTGACATGTTCTAAAATTTCCAACATATGCCTAATGAATACCATGATTCTTAAAATATATGTTATACCAAAGATTAATTTTTATAAGAATATTATTATAGGATTAAGTTTTAAAATATTGCATCTACTATAAAATGAACATAATTGAATTTATACTGAAATTGCTAGAGATTAAAAGTTGCCTTTGGGGCTTTATTCATTTTATAAAGTGAAAACACCAGGACAGTTTTAGGTACATGGTAGGTACTTGAATATACATTAGATTGGTAAAGGAATTATTAGCAGCATTCTAGGGTAATATGCATGTAGAAGAAAATAAAGGTGAGATGTATAATAGCATAAATATATACTGAACAGAAAAAAAAGGAAGTCATTTGTTACAGAGTTAATGTGCACAAAGGTTGATATTGGAAAAAAATGATTGGGATTTAATAAAAAAGTAGATTGCCATGAAAATGTTGAAAGAGCAAAATCAGGTTATTTGCATTGGGAAGCTCCATCCAACCCTGCTGAGAAAGCCCACCATTGTCAGTTCCTCTCCCTGAGATGCTTAAAGGATATTTAAAGCACTGTCCCGATCTACCAAGTGGTTTACCTTCTTTCCCTAGGACCTCCCAGGAATGCTTTGTTCAGATTAAACCTGGACTTCTGAATGTGGTTTGTTTTGATTGACTGTGTTGGCAGAGGCTTAACATCAGAGTACTAGAACTTTTCAGTTTGTTGAATGTGGTAGATCTTAGGTGAGCTCCAGGTGCTACCTTCTACATCCTGTGATACCCACTCCCCTTGACCAACAATTGAATAGAATATGGAGCAAAGGCTATCAAGTCTGACGTGAGGTAGGAAGGATCAGAACTTTCATTGTGCTCACACTTTCTCTCTCTCTGACATGTCCTTCCTACCTCAAAAAGTATTCTAAACTGTGGGTGATTTTTTGACTCAGCCAGTGTGGAGTTGAGGCATTCTTGGGCCAACAATACACACAGTGCTGAATAGCTAACATGTGACTAATTTGGGAAGTGTTAGTCCCACAGAAAAGACTTGAGTGATTACAATTGAAGACAGTACCTCAAAGACTGTCTGCAAGCACTCTGTGGTGAAGAAACTAGAATAATTTTACCCTGATTCCTGAGCCAATGGAACTGTGAGATGGTGAGTCGTGTCTTAAGTCATTAACATTTGGGTTATTGTATCAAGAAGCAGTGTAGACTAAAGGGGAGTCATTGAAGAGAGTTCCTGTCTTTTGCCTATAAGACCATTTCAATTTTGACATCAGCAAGTCACAGAACTCAATTGATCCCAAGGTTATACATTTTAAACATAAATTAACATCATGATCACTGAAGGGTGACTTTTATCAAACTTCTTGTGTAGAGCTAGAGCAACACACAGAAAAGCTAGCCCTGCAGAAAGAAAAAGAACATGGATAACAATAATCAATAGAAAGGGCATAACGTAGTGGCTGCTAAAGGCCATTTTTGATCAAAGGTCATGGAAGGGCATGGATCTTAAGTGATTTTATTTGATTGAGCCACTGTCCAGTACTTGAAACATACCAGTCATTATGTAATGTGCCTTGGTTACAAAAAATATACATTACACTTTCATTGTAGTTATTAAGAGAACACGTGCGCACACACACACACACACACACTCACACACTCCCCTTTGAAAAAGCATGATGGATACTATGGAACAGGTCTGTGTGGTGAGTGATGAAAAAATTGAATCTTCCTTTTAGTTCATATAGGAAGTAGACACTCACCTAGAATCAAAAAAGGATAAGGATTTTTGGAAGATAACACTTATGCAAGGTAATAGAAGTACCAGTAATAATAAGAAGAGCCTCAGACAAAGGTGTCATTTTTGTTTTTCTACCAGAAAATTAGAGTGGCATAGTATTCCTAGGGGTCCTTTTCCATAGTAAATTTTAGACCCTTACAGTTCTGGTATCTAGCTTCACATCAAAGGCCAAGGTGGAGACTAAAGCAGTTAATAGTGGAAGCTTTCAGTTTACAACTTAATATAAATGTTTTCTTGAAAAAAATATAAGCCTCAGGTAATGTTTACAATAAGGCAAAATTCTTTTTTTCTGTTTCTCTCTCTCTCCCTCCCTCTCTCTCTCTCATCTCTCTCAATAGTTATTCCTCTAATTCTATCTCAGTATAGCTTGTGACTCTTTCTGACCTTGTATCCCCCCCAATCAGTGCTGACAGTGACACTGAGGAAAAGTAGGGGCATCTTGCTAAATCCTTGTATTTATTAGGCTTAAAAGATTAGAAAATGAACTTAGTTGAGCAAATGTCCTTGTGGCATCAGTGTACATCCTTTGGGTACACGCCCAAGGATGGTATTGCTGGGACTCCAGGTAGATTGACTCACAATTTTCTGAGAAACTGCCATACTGATTTCCAAGTAGAGCTGTAAAAATTTGCAATCCCACCAGCAATACAAGTGGTTCCCTTACTTCAATTCCTCTCCAGCATAAGCTGTCATCAGTGTTTTTGATTTTAGCCATTCTCAGAGGTATAATATGCTATCTCAGAGTTGTTTTCATTTGTGTTTCCCTGATGCCTAAGGAGGCTTTTTTATTTATAATAGCCAGAACCTGGAAATAACCTAGATGGCCCTCAACTAAAGAATGGATAAGGAAAATGTGGTACATTTATACCATAGAGTAATATTTAGTGGTAAAAAATGAACACAAAAAAACCAATGAGATCTTGAAATTTGCAGGCAAATGGATGGAATTAGAAAAAAAAATACATTTTGAGTGAGGTAAACCAGACCCAGGAAAGCAAACATGGTATGTATTCACCAATAAGTGGATATTAAACATAAAACAAATGATAGCCAGCCTAAAGTCTTCAATCCCAGAGAAGTTAGGTAATAAGAAGTACTCTAAGAAAGACTTACATGGAGTCCCCTGGAAAGGGGAAAGAGACAAGTTCCATGAGTAAACTTGTAGATGGGGGGATAAGGGAGGGTGATGGTGGGGGATAGGGAAGAATGGAGAAGGAGAATAAGGACAGAGATATCTTGATAGAGGGACTCATGATGGGGTTCCAAGAAACTCTGTATTGGGGAAAATCCTAGGAATCCACAAGGATGACCCCAGCCAAGACTCCTAGCAATAGTGGAGAGCTTGCGTGAACTGGCCGTTCTCTGTAATCAGATTAATGATTACCTTAGTTGTCATCATAGAACCTTTATCCAGTAACTTACGGAAACGGATGAATAGATCCACAACTAAGCACGGGACAGAGCTCCTGGAGTCCAGTCGAAGAGAAGAAACACTAATACAAGCAAAGAGGTCAAGACCATGATAGAAAAACCCACAGAAGCAGCTGACCCAAACTAGTGGAAGCTCACTGACTCCAAACGGACAGCTGGGGAACCTGCATAGGAATGAACTAGGCCCTCTGAATGTGGGTGACAGTTGTGCGGCTTGGGCAAATTGTGTGGACACTTACAGTGGGATTGGAATTTATCCGTAGAGTATGAATTGGCTTTTTGGAGCCCATCCTTTTAGAAGGACGCCTTGTTGAGTCTAGATACAGGGAGGAGGGCCTTGTCCTGCCTTAATGCAATATGACAGACTTTGCTGTTACCCCATGGGATCCCTTTTCCTCTCTGAGGAGTTGACGGGGTGGGGTGAGAAGAAGGTAGGGGGAGTGGGAGGAAGGAAGTGAGAGGGAACTGGAATTGATATGTAAAATGAAATAAGATTGTTTAAAAAAATAAGAAAGAATATAAGATGATTGTATAGTCAACCTCCTTTATAAGTATAGAAAATGTTTGAAACAAGTTGCATATACTTAAATATAAATTTAATTATTTTAATAGAACTGCATTTTGGTGAAAACAAAGATATGCTTTAATTACATTATTACAGATGATAAGAAAGCCGAAAGGTATAAATGAGTACTCCAGAGCCATACAGTTCGTAAGTAGGAGTTTCCAATAGAAATGGACAGTCAGCAAGTCTGAATTAACGCAACAGTGGAGCTAAGAGAATGGGATTGTAGGAAACAGTATACTTCACCCAAATTCTACCTTCTATAATCCAAAGTATATTTTTCCTTTATTTATTCCTGTCACTGACTTCTTCATTTACACACATGCTGACATTTATTCTAAATCACAGAGGAGACTCTGCCGCACTCTTCACTTTGGTCACACCACCACTGTCTATGGGAATAATTTGAGATTCAAGGTAGGACACAGGCATCATTTACTCATGGTTTCCCAATGTCCCTTGCTTATCTCTTGCAATGCCTAGATCTACCTTGCATACTAGATGCACTGTTTCTCACAAGTTTCCATATTTGCCCTTCCATTTCAGCTTCTGTAGTTTGCTTTTGGTATCCCTTTTACCAAAAAATCACTTAATATCTGAGATCTTGTAAATGTTAGCCCTTCATAATTTAATTTAAGAAGTATCTTGATATTTTATATAAATTCCTCCATTAGTTGCTTTTCTTTGTGGTTCAATTATTTTCCATTCTCTAGAGTTACTTTCTAGACTTTTCTTTCACTTGTGTGTATGCATTAATTCTCCCCAGAGAATTAGTGACTGTTCAAGAATGGAAATAACTAAGCCTTGTATTTGATATTTAAGGGCAATCATGATGATAGACATATGGAAGGCATCCAAAAATATTTCTCAAGAGACACTAAGAGATGAGGGGTAGGAAAAAGGAATAAAATAAATTTGTATTGATTCAGACCAAACACTATAAAAGACATTTCTAACTTGTCATTTCATTCAGTTCTTGAGGGAAAAAAATCACTTACATGCTGTTGACAGTTCTACTTTATAGAACTAATGTTCAATGAAATGAAATAACTTGTTCAAATTCTATTACAGTAATTCACATGTAATTTTGATTCTACAATATAGAGTTCAGCCTTTATATTTGAAAGAATCCCTGGGATTTATTTACAATCTGGCTTTTGTAGAAAAAATTACCATCATTATAATAGCCACCCCACCATTTATGGTGTTTATGCCTAACAAATATACCACATGCATTTTCTTCATTCATAGTCATTAAGATAAGTATTTATTAAGTCCGACTAGTAGACAATATTCTAGCAACAGGAAGTACATCAATAAATCAAAGTAAAAAGAGTGAGATAATGAATTCATAAAATGTACCAGTTGGTAAGCAAGTGTTCAGGAGAATGGTGGTCCGTAAATGGGAATACACTGCAGAAGAAAAGCGAGAGTAACCGTTTTCTGAAATGGTGGTAAGTCATGAGTCACCGTAGTAATGTTGAAAATGGGTTTACTAAAATGCATCATACACTTCCTGACGCCTGCACACTCAGGGAGCCAATGTGGCAGGAGTGGGGGGACCTACGAAATGTAAGCGGGGGCTGAGGTTAGGGAGAAGACCTGAGTGAAAATGCTGTGCAGTACTCTCCTACAAATGAACATGTTCCTGTAGTCCTACAAAGCTTTACAACTTATACATGGCAGTTGCCAGTAGAACTGGATGATCAGGGTGTATGAACTAATACAATACTGTAGCTAAGATAATGGAGTTTTTGGAAATAGTATAGTTTCACCCCAATCCTACGTTTCATAATCCAAAGCATGACTTTTGCTACTTCTCAAAGTTTTCTTTGTTTACATACATGATGTCATTCATTCTAAACCACAGAAGAGACTATACTGCAGTCATAACCTCGGTCACACCACCATTTTCATTAAAATAAAATTGAGATCCTGGTGTGAAAATTAAGCCATTAATTCATGGTTTGTTAACTCCCTCTCTCCACCATGCCAGTTTCAGGCAATAAGGAAACAGAAAGGTGGATCAGATCCAAGTGGGAAAAGAATAATGAAATAGAAACTGAATCATTGTTTTCAAACCATTATTTTTGATGGAGTGAAACAGAATCCAGCAAATAGAACTGAAATTACTTATTGTAGTTATCACTATTTATTTAGAGTAAAATGATTTTAATATTTCCACATTATTTGAAAGGAAATTATATTAGACCAAATTATTTAAATAGTCAACACTGATATTTTAAAGAAATTTCTGGGACTGGAGAAATAGCTCAGCACTTATGTGTGTGGACTGCTCTTGATGAGGACTTGAGTTTGGGTTCCATGTTCTGTGCCTCAAAACTGCCTGCAATTCTTGCTCCAGGGAACTGTCTTTCTTCCTAGGTCGTTTACACTCACATGCACATATCTACACACAAAAGACACACATATTAACAATTAAAAATAAATAAATATTTACAAAAAGGTTACAAAATAGCTGCTACAAAATAGCAATTTGCTTAATACAAGTGCAAAATATTCCTACTGAAACTGCATCTTTCTCAGGGAATGTGTAATCAGAAAAAATTTGGCCCCATTTTTAATGCAACATCAAAAATTCCTCAAGAAGCAGGAAGCAATTGCATTGACTCTGATACAGTCCTTCAAAGCAGCTAACCACAAGGCCTGTGAAACAGAATACCACGCTTTTCCGTTTGTGCACTTTTCCTGTACAGAACATCAGATTTTCCACTGAAGCTGTTCAACAATGATTTCAAGGAAATCAAGACACTACCGTTTTCTGAGAGGTAAATGTCTTTGTGTAACTGCAAAATGATATAATAAAGCTATCTAACATGAATTAAAGCACAAACTGTGGTGGTAAGAAAGTATCACTAAGACAACAGAGGAAGAGGAAGGAATCTGTTTTTTGAGTGCTGAACACCTGAAAAAGAACTCACATAGACAACAGCCAGTGAAAATGTCTCCCTGCTAAGGTTATTAGGAAAGTCTCCTTTGGATTTTTTCCGAGTCTGGGACATTGCACCAGCAGTAAGGTCAGCAGGATATACCACCATTGATTCCACATTTACATGCAAAATTATCTTCCTAACATCATTGGAAGGTGTCTTATTACTGTTTTATTTTCTTTATGGTGCACAGAAAGCAAGCCTGGCTAATTTCTAACATTGAAAATACTGTAAAAGCCTGATAGGAACTTGTATCAGTGCAGTGTCATTCCTGTAATTTGAGTTAGTTCTGGCAACGGAATGATGACTCCAATTTATTTCTATAAATTATGCACAAATTGCACAAATTTATATATACAATATAAATATAAAATTTATAGAAATTGAAAATAAAAGACTGTTTCTTGGGTTGGAGAAGAAGAAAAACAAGATGTAATAGTAATAAACAGTTCTCTTTTTCTCTTAGCTAGCATCCCAGAGTTAGAATTACAGGCAATGTGAGCTTTCTGACACCAGTACTGGGAACAAAATGCTCCACTCTAAGTTGTTTGTGCTTTATCTTCTTAAAATCTGGAGATAATAAAGAAGAGGACATTGTTAATGAATCTTTAGCAAAAGAATTTGCAAGAAAGTTTAGTGCAAAGCTGAGAAAAAGAGAGACAGCTTTCACAACTTGGTTCACAAGCAATTCAGAGCAGAAAAGGTGCTGAACCAATATTAAGGCACTTGGCAATGTTCTGAGTAGGTGATGATGCATTTCTACCCATGATGGATATTGGGCTTTTTTACTTCATTTGGAACAAGGAACTAGCTCTGAAAGAGTTTTATTGCATGAAATATATGGGCCTCAAAATGCTGAAGACCTCCCTATGGCTTTTATGTTTTCTTTTCTTTTTTTTCATTTTTTATTTTTTTTATTATTATTAAAAAATTTCCACC
>LOJH01052185.1:0-12391 GCA_001685095.1 Ellobius talpinus
GAATACAGTTTCCGTGTAATTATTTCGGGGTATAAGCTAGCCGTGCGGGAGCCGCGCGGGACGAAAAGCAGGCCTGTGCTCCCCTTTCACTACAACAGACTGCCAATAATCTCATCGACTTGTTATAAAATGAGAATTTACCACACAATTGTTATAAAATGAGAACTTAGCACACAACTGGCATCATAATTACATGTGCTAAAGAAAGTTGAAGGAAATATGATTTACAAAGGATCACCATTCAGTGCACCTAGGAAAGGATTATTTATGCAGAAAGTCATTAGATACTTTTATGTTATAATCCAAAGTGATTCAAAAAATTAAATTTTTACTTTAATGACTGTCACTTTAAAAAATAATTTAGGGAAAAATCCTTCCCCCATTTTCCATCAATAGCAAAATACATCCAGTAAGCAGAAACACTTATATAGGAAAGCTCCTGAGTCTTTGAGGAAAACAACCATGTAGTCTAAGTGGTCTCTACCCCAAGCTAAGCCAAAAACACTGGAGAGATGAAAGAAGACCACAGGCCAGGCCCAGAAGTATGCCTGAGGAGATAAACCCTCAGCATATTTACTGTCTTCTATTCTTTTGACAGAGCTAAGACTCCTCCTTTCCACTATCCTAAGGAGGCCCTGCAGTTTCTTTTGTATCATTTTTCTTCTAATGACCTGAAGGCTTATCACCATTAGTATCATTTCCATAACCAGACCTAAATCTGCAAATGAGCCAAGAAGGCATTTAAGAAATCATAGCACCCAGCAAAAAAGTGAACAGAAGCTCTCAGCTGAAGGAGGTAGTGAGTGCCTGGAAAAAAGCAAAGCAAAACACTCAAAGTCAAATACAGCTAACAAACATATTTTTTGTTAATTTAAGAGATCTAATTTTCACCCCAGACAGGGTCTCTATGGGTAACCCTGGCTGTCCCAGAACTCACTCTGTAGACCAGGTAGGCCTCAAACTCAGAGATTTGCTTGATTTTGCCTCCCAAGTGCTAGGATTAAAAGCACAGATCACTACTACCCCACAAAATCTAATTTTTTTAATTTGAAAAGAAAAGCAGCTTGTCTATTAAAGGGGTAAGTGATCACTCACTTCCTGATAATATCTGTGTTAGGAAAAAAACAGTAAAATACAAAAAAGTAAAAAAACTTAAACTACTGAATAGATAAAAGAAACCTAAGAGACACTAACACAAACAATCTAAACTAAAATCACTAATACTAAGTGATCTATGACAAATAAACACATTTCTGTTACAGCCATGGCAAAATTCATAACTTCAATCTAATGAATGTCTGAAACAAACTGAAATTAAGGGACATTTAAAAAAAACCACCTTAGCAGGTGGCTGGAGAGATGGCTCAGCGGTTAAGAGCACTGCTTGATTTGATTCGCAGCATACACATGGCATCTAGCAATCATACTGTAACTAACATTCCAGAGGATTTGACAACCTCTTCTGGACTCTATCGCCAGTGTACACACATGGATGGTACAGTCATACATGCAGGCAAAACACTCAAACAACAACATTACCCAAAAAAAACAAAAAAAAAACAAAAAAAAACAAAAAAACCCACATAGTCAGTAATCTTTAAAAATACAAGGAGAAACAAGACAGAGAAACTGTAATAGACTGGAGGTAACTGAGACAACATTAACAAAATGCAACTCTGGTATCTAGACAAAGTTTTGAAACAGAGGATAGAAGAAAATACCAAGATGTAGGAAAAGCCTACACTAATATTAAAATGGACCATGACTGAAGTTAAAATAGCTAGTAGACTCAATGCTTCAGGAAATTTGCTAACTTATATGAAAAAAACATTTGTAAATGTGAGAAAAATCTATGCTCCAGGGTAGAACAGGGAATGGGGCAGTGGCCCAATGGGTAAAGGCAGCGTTGCACAAACACTCCCAGAATCCATGTGGAACAACTGCACAAAACTGCCCTCTGACCGACACATATGCATTATAATGTGTACAAACTCATGCATGCACGCCCGCACACCACACTAAATGGTGTTAAAAGAGTATGTAGGACAAGGGCAGTTACAGTGAATTAAAACCCTATCCACTCAGAAGTCAGAGCGAGTGTGATAGCCTTTCATCCTCTACAAAACTCTTTTATTAGAAAGCAAAGAACAAGAGAATGTAAAGAAAACAGAACAAGTCTGTAGTAAACAACAAATTCTAATTATAGCGTCAATAGGAAAAGGACAATGAGTATGCTTTGAATAAAGAGGTTGTTTGAACTTCTGTTTCTATTATAATACCACCCTTGCTCTTTTTTACACAGCCACCAAATGATCTAGAACTACACTAACAGGTCCCAGTGCCTAAATCTGCACTTACAAGCACCCTACTAAGAAGGTGCATCTTCAGCCCGGTAAAGTAGCTCATTGTCAAAAGAAAACAAGGCCCTTGGTCCAGTAAGCTTTGAACTAAATTCTGCCAAAAATGCCATGATTATAAAGCAAATCTCTCATACCAATTAGATCTTCAGATGAGACTCTAGGCCCAGCTTAGATTGACACTTTGTAACAGTCTAAAGCTGAGAATCCGTTCAACATTGTGCCCTGATTTCTCAGAAAAAAAAACTGTGCTAAGTCACTGAGTTTTATGCTATTTGGTAACCAGAGATAACTAATAGAGTAAATGTTGTGATCTATCAGCAGCAAAACCCTGTGCATGGTATAGCATATATTCAGAACTGAAAGGGAAAAGAAGTCTTTCTAATTTTATTAGTATTCATTTCATGGGTTAAAATAGACAAGAAATATTCCTAAAGATTGGGGGAAGGGGCACTACTCTAAACTCAAGAAGTTTGGTTTAATACCAAGTCAGTTTTTCCTGAGGAATGAATCACATGTAAATTCCTTCCCATGAAATAAATACTTTGGTGATGCATGTTTTGAATCCCAGCATTTGAGAGGCAGAGGCAGGTGGATCTCTTCTGGTCCATGCCAGTTTGATCTACAGACAGAGTTCTATGATAACCAGGGCTACACAAAGAATCCCTGTCTCAAAACAAAAAGTCTTTGATTAAAAAAATACATCTTACATTTGTTTATTAAATTAAATGGGTTAAGGTACATTCCTATAATGCCACACTTGGAAGGCAGAAGTAGAATTAGAAATCCTAGGCAAGAAGCAACTAGAGTGAACCAGTGACTTAAAACAACAAAGCCTGCAATAGATATGATCCTCAATTAGCAGAGGAAAGCAATACACTTATTAATTGAAATTCTCTTCAGCTTAAATAATATGGATTCACAAATAAAAGTATGGAATATCTCCCCGAAGGTCTATGACTAATCTGAACAACTAGAGAGGCCATTAATTCCATGAAAGCTTCCCCCCCCTTTTTTTGTTTGTTTTTTGTTTTTTTCAAGATAAGATTTCGCTGTAGTTTTAGAGCCTGGCCTGGAACTAGCTCTTGTAGACCAGGCTGGTCTCAAACTCACAGAGAATCACCTATCTCTGCCTCCCGAGTGCTGGGATTTTTAAGCAACACTGGAATATAACAGCCACTACAAGCTGGCTGGGGGAGGATCAATGCCATAAAATGCTAACAAAAGATATTGTCATGTCAACAAAAACAAAAATAGGCCAGCTATTGAAACTAAAACTTAGAGCTGGAGAGATGCCTCAGTGGTGAAGAGCATGGGGGGAGGGGGTCCCAAAGGACCTGGGTTCAATTCTAAGCACCCACATGGTAGCTCACAAATCATCTTTAATTCCAGTCCCAAATAATTTTATCCCTCTTCTGGCCTCCACAGGAACTGCACACGTGGTAGACAGACAGACACAGGCAGAACATCTGAATCCACAAAAAAATGAGTGTTAAATTTAAAAAATTACAAGTGCACACGTAAAACCCCATACCAAATTGTCCATTGACAATAAGGATTTATAAGAGTAAAATAATATAAGGTATAAAAAGCGATTCATTCAACTGAAAAATACTAAGGATTATCTAGATGCCGGGTTCTCTGGCAAAAAGGGAAGGGGCAGAGCCCAACCTTCAGGCTTTCCCTGAGTGAAAGACCCAGCCCTCCTAAACGGCCAACGGGGAAACTCACCCACTGAGTCGGGAGTCTGTCAAAGCAGGATCTCGTTTAATGGTATCAGGCAGGAACTTATATAGGGTTGTGACGGGGTTGGAGAAGCTTGGGATGGGTTGAGGCGGAGCAAAGAACACAAGGGCCAATAATATTCTGCCACATTAGTGGTGGCTGGGCAGAGGCAGGCCTAGGTCAAGTAACCAGAGACACATCTCCAAACTCGAACTAGGCTCAGGAAGTTACACTAGGCCTCACCAAACTCAAGTTAGGCTTAGAAGTTACACTGGGCCTCATGAGGCCCAACACATAGACAGTCTACTACTGTGAGGATACTAACATTTATACTAGACAAATACAGTCAGCTCTTCTTTATTTTCCTCTCATGTTCAAGGATTATATTAACTTTACCAAAGGGGCAACATATACAAATAATTCTTCTGGAAGCAAATTAAGATAATAAAGATTCTACGCTTGGGCAAACACTTGCCTAGAATTCAAGAGGCACGTTTCCATTTTCAGATATGTTTATCAAAATCAGTGTTATGTATCAGGACTTTAAATAATAAGCCTAAGGCACTAGTCCTTAAGTTACCATAATATTTGAATAAACTTCAGAAAGATAAAAATGGGCATGTGTCCCCCACTCTATCTCCTAATGTTCTACCTAGAACTGAACTTCTATAACTCACCGTTTGCACAAATGAAGAAATCAAATCAATAGGCAGCATTTACAGCAAACAACCAGTAAAAACTAGAGATTAGACCAGTAAGGAAGAAAAATTCTAAGAAACTCAAACTCTGAAAAGTCTTTAAAGCACTGGTTCTCAACCTGTGGGTCATGACCCATTTAAAAGTGAAAGACCCACAGACATGCTCTATGGCCATCAGAAAACAGATATTTACATTATAAATCCATAACTGGCAAAAATCAGTTACAAATTAACAAACATAATTTTATGGTTATGCAGTAAAGGGTTGCAGCATTGGGAAGGTTGAGAACCATTGCTTTTGAGAATTTACTCACTTGACAGTATCTTCTTAATAGGACCGCCTTTGTGACAGTCCTACCTGATACTAAGAAATGAGCAGAGAGCAAACTCTGCTCCTGCTCCTCTCAATCAGCCTCGAAACCTGTCAACAAAGATTATCGACAGGTTTTTTTCTTCTTCCCATATTCCTTCCCTCTGCCAAGGATAGTGGTTTCCAATCATAAGCCCATTTTGTTTGCTAGGCTTAAAGACTCTTTCTGTTCTTGAGCAACAAATCTGTTTAATTGAAAATATGTTCAGGATCCCTGTAGAGGGGTATTGTTCCAATATAACCAATGGTTAACAGGAATTATCAGCGTTTCTTCGATTCTTTTTTTAATTTTGTTGAAATGTCTCTTTCAACCTTTCTTTAAAAACCTATGGAGGCAGCCAGGCAGCGGCACATGTCTTTAATATCAGCACTTAGGGAGGCTGAGGGAAGTGGATCTCTTAAGAGTTGTAGGCCAGCTTGGTCTACAGAGCAAGTTCCAGGACAGCCAGAGCTGTTACACAGAGAAACCCTGTCTCAAAAACAAAACCAAACCAAAACAAAAAAACCCTATGAAGACTCAAGCTCAGTTCTTCTAAGCTTAAACTTCATTGCTTTACCTACCTGAGGGATGTAATTCTATACTCCCTCTATAGCACTCTGAAATAAGATTTCACTTTTCATTCCTAGGGTCAGAGGAGAGGAGACACTGTTGATTACCCTGCTTATCTTTCCTTTGTAGTATTATCTTTCGTTTAGGAAGTTTTAAATATTTTTCTCCTTTCATGTCTTTTATCATTTCAAACTAGCCTGCTAATCATCTGGTAATCCCATTATTCCACCTGGAAACATGGGTTTAGGAAAGTTTCCTAAAGTATCTTTTACACTGATTGTTTTCTTCCTGCTGCTTGAAAAACACAGACCACTTCTCTTTCCACTGTATCTTTCTTTTTCCTTTTCTATTTTCATATCTATTGCTCTGCATTTGGTTAACTTTTCCAATTTGAACTTCTGAAACTTCAACAAGATCTAACACGGGAATATATTCACATTAATCTGCTTGCTAACCTATTTTTTTAACTCTGAGAATCATGTTCTAAGTTTTCAGTAACACTTTTTAGTATTCTGCTCCAATTATGTAGGAATAGGAATCCTTCCTACAAGGCAAATTGTAACTTTGTGTATAATGTATGTGTGTATATATGTATGCATGTTATGTATATAGCTGCTTGTTTCTGAAGGATCTATCTGTATAGCCAGAGCTGTCTTGGAAGTCACAATGTATAACAGACTGGCCCCAAACTCAGAAATCGCCTGCCTCTGCCTCTTGAGTGCTGAAATTAAAGGTGTGTGACACTACACCTGGCTTCTACATTTTAAACTATCTTTTGTTCCATGAATTATCCAATTTTTTTATCTTGGTCCTTTCATGAAACTTCCATTTTACTCAAATATAATTAAAACCGGTTGTTCAAATCTAAGAATGTGTGCACATCAATGAGTTAGTACCTATACAAATACTGATGAAAGATTTTTCTTGCAGCTTCAAGTTCCCCTGAAACTTCTCATTCTGAAATAAGAAAACCTGACATTTAAACTTATATGGCAGATAGGATATGCCAAGTTGGCTCCTCCACAGGAATCTTGTTGCCTAGAAAAGCAAGCTGGAGAACCCTCATTGCCAAAATAATCATGAGTGGAGAAAACTCAGTAAATAAAATATATACTAGAAGATCAAAAACAATAAAACCAGAACTAAATTTTCAGACTAGGTAGGAAAGGGATGTTAAAAAAAAAGTACTTGGTGGTGGAAGAAAGAAAAAGCTTCTACGTACTTCTTTGCCATCTTTTCTCCTGGTCAATCTTATCTCACTTCAACAGACTCAGCTAAAGAAGAACAAAAAGTTCCAAGTCTGATTTCCATGTCTCTCAACTGTCTAAATCAGGAAGGTACCTACCTGTATTTCTCAAAGATCCTAAAATAAGAATATCCCAAATGACATCTTTACCCACATCACACGGTCCACATTCCAAATTGTTCTCCTGATCCACTGTCTTATAATAGCAATTACAATCTGACTATTACTTAACCGATAAGCTAAAAAGACACCCCTGGCAACTTCTGCTCCTATTTCCCTCACTTCCCACATTTAACTAGGAGAAAACTCTATTTAGCAATTCATTTAAACAGCTCCTACAAAGGTGCAAACAGCAGTCTGAATCACTCCAAAGCCAAGTTTCTAACTGTTCAGCACAGCAAGACTGGCACCAGCATCACCTAGGGTGCTTGTCAGAAATGTAGCTAAAGCCCTTACCCAACACAAAAAGGGGTGACACTCCAATAAATACTTGAGTCTTATGGTTTAGAAACCACTACAGATCCTTATCTGAACAGAATTCACCACTGAGTGCTCAATGTTAGCTGAAGGAGTTTCCTCTGCTCCACATATATAAGAAGTCAGGATATTTGAGTTCATACAAAGAAATGAATCAGTGCTGTGTTTTCATGACAGAAGTATGTGCTTTAACATTAAATTTCCCACAAATATTTCCACAGTGGCTAATGTTATTTACTCTTGCTTATTTTCAATAGAAAGTGTACTGTGTATGAAAAAAATTCATTTCCTACCCTTCCCATTCCCTTTACATTTAAAATCGGGCCTCCCAATTGATGTTCAGTTCTCAAGAGAAAGCAACTCAAGCCTGTCTTACCTTGGGACCATATTCCAGGCTTATACAAACATATGTAAACTCAGGAAGTCTCCCCAAGTCTCACAGAAAATGTGCTAACAAGAGAAAATCAAATACTACAGATCGAATTCTAAAGGCCATACCCTTCTAATCTCCCACCCTAATGTCAAATTCTTGCTCTATTTTGTTAGAAATATGTTTCGGTTCTATAAATTATATACTATAGTTACATAACACACACACACACACACACACACACACACACCACCTTTCTCATAAAACAAAGCATTAACACTTACTTGAAAATATAGCAATATTTAAGAGCAGTAACTAGAAGGGCTGTGGATAAGAGGTAGATTAGAGTTGTTTTTTAAGCTTTTGATTTCTCTCAGAATAAAGTTCATAAACTATAATATTCAGAGGTATAAAAAGATGCCATTCCATGCACTCCACCCATGAGAATAAATCCTCACACAAAAAAATTACTGGATTCGTACTTACCCTTCGCATGGCTTCCTCCTCCTCTTGACGCTTTTCATAATGTGCAAAGTCATCAAAGATTGAGGTGGTATGCTTGAAAGTAGCAATTATTTTAAGCACTTGCTTTGCTTTCTCTAGGGGTACTTCTTGAGTGTCCCTTGAATTGGTTACTGGTTTGTTGTCATTATTTTCTAAACGAATATGTCGTAATTGGTTATTGGGAACATCTTTGACAAAGATCCATTTAACTTCAAATTTGCCCTTCCACTTATCCTGAGACCAGACACCAGCATATGCATTATAGTCCACAACAGACTTCATTTCAGCCACTCCACAAAAATGTCCACTGCCATTCACACTGAAGAGTAAATAGAGTGGGCCTTTCCCATTCAGGGAACGATAAGCTGCATCCAAACGCTTATTACCATGCTCAGTACTACACCAGATAGAGTACTTAATGGAACGATGTATATCATCCTCAGAATAGCTCTTAATTATAAACACACGTCCATTCTTCAGGTTCCAATCAAAGTCTTTGGGATTATAGTTGTTTATGGCCTTTAGTTTTTCCAGCACTGGATGCACCTCTACACTAGAAGGTGAAGCACTAACAGGTACAACACCTAAACTAAAGTTTTCATTGCCCGCTCCATTATTCTGGTTGAAGCCAGTTCCCCTATTCCGAGGAGCTACCCAGCGATTCTGCAGTTGTGGCTGCTGAGACTGCACTTGGTGAGGCTGGGCCTGTGGCTGAGGTCCTTGTTGCTGCTGTGGTTGTGGTGGCTGAGGCTGCTGTTGAGGCAGTTGGCTTTGCACCAATGGTGGTGGTTGAATTAATGGCTGAGGCTGCTGGATTATAGTTTGAGGAGGCAAAACTGGTTGGGTTGGTGGAGCCTTTACCACTGACCCCTTTTCATCCCAAGTTCCAATATTCATGTTGTGTTTTATAGGAGGTGGTGGCACAGCAGAACCCCCAATGCCCACATTGCCCTTGGGTTTAAGTTTCGGTTGAGGTTTGGCAGGCTTTCTGGCAATAGCAGCCCAAGAAGTTGGTTTAGGTGCTGCACTGCTAACAGGGGGCACATTATTGGTTGCAATGCTAGTCATACCACTGCTGCTCAAGGCTGTACCTACAGTTTTTGTCACTGCAGCCGTCAGGTCACCACCAATTTTCAGTCCAGTCATGCCTTGCTCAATACTACTAATGCCAGGCACCTTACTCAAAGTATCATTGCCAAATCCGGCCTGTCCATCAGTAATAGCTCTCCCAAGAGAACTAGGTGGATAGCCATAACTGCTACTATAAGCAGAATTTTGTGTTGATTGTCCCTGAGATCCACTTGTCCCCCATGTAGAGAAATCAGCATTACCAGGAAAAAAGTTAAATCCATGTTGACCAAGAAATGGAGGGGTATTTCCTAATGCCCCTGGTTGACTAAAAACACCATCTGGTATATAATGATGCTCTCCATTACTCATTTGTCCATAGGTTGTCAGATACGGCATAGGCTGGTCTCCAGCCGTGGACCATGCTGCTTCCCCAAGAGAATATGGAAATCCAATGGATGGAGCATAGTAACTAGGCATATATGGATCTGACATTGGTGGATAGCTGTTATTCTGCAAAACAGAAAATTACAATCAGTAGTGAACGGTACACTTGAGAAGAAAAAAAGGTTATCTGAAATATTGAAAGCAGTTTTAAGTGAATGAAAGAGATGTGCTTAGTCAACATAACTAAAATTTCAAATCAATATTATCAGCAGAAATATTTACAGATGAGTACCATTGCCCTTAAGACAGTCTTGCTGCCCAACTGGACTCAAATTCACTGTACAGAAGACTGGCCTCAATCTCACAATCCTTCTGCTTCTCCTAAGTGCTAGGATTAAGCATGTAAAACTATGTCAGTGGTAATTTTAAAATATTACAAAATTATGGCATTTTTAGGCAGAAAATGTAGGAGGAAAATAAAGATTGTGTTTCTGTCCCAATTTTAAAATACTGAAATTTTTACAAAATGCTAATAAGCTTTACAGGTACAAAATTATAATGTACATACAAGATTTAAATAAATTTGGAATATTATGTCAAACAGTAATTAAATTGCAGTCTTTATGATGGAATCAAGTACTGCCACTTAAATTTTGTACTTAATTAAGAAAAAAATGTAGAAATGCTGTATCTGAGAAGAAAATAAAAATTAATATTATGCATACATCATGAAACACAATTAACTGTTTTACTCTCCCCTATTTTAAAAACAAAATACAATATAGTCTTCGTCTTATTGCTGCTCTCAGAAGACACAGATTTTTAAAAGAAAATCCCATTGCCAATAAGGGAGACTCCAGAGGCTCTCAAAATAACAGTCTGTCATTATAGCACTTTGATAAGACCCCACTACTGAAGACAACGTACACTTTTAGTTGTAGTAATCAAGAAGTCAAGAGGGAAATAAATTGGAAGTGTCCGCTCTTACTCTACTTGATAGCTTGCACAGTGTAAGACGACATTGGATCTTATGGGAGAAAGACATCAAGTGTGGACCCAGCTGTAGACCTTTCGAGTTGCAATACCAACCTGCCAGACAAGACGCCTTCGATGGTACAACACTGGCATGACTGTTATGAGGGGTAACCAACAGCTTGCTGCTTGGGTAGATTTTAAGCCTGTCTGCACCGCAGCAAGAATTTACATGTAGTATTATAAACCTGGTCAAAAGACCATGGCTGGGGAGGTCATAGGCCCTAAAGAAAAACCTACTACTATTCCTTTTCTAAATAGATATGGTGTCAAAATGTTTACACTCATAAATTAATAATGCTTTCAGCATTAGTCAGAGAAGCTTGTTTGCAACAGGTAGCAGTTAATACAGAGAATTCATAACTGATCCAAGTGCTAAGAAGTGATAAGTGCTTAGCACTAAATGGGGTATCTGTATCACCCTCTCCAAGGTTCTGGGAATACCATGAATGGAGAATGCAGCAAAGAGTCTAATAAAAAGTACTGGGGAAAAAAATCTATCTTCTGGACATGGCACAGCTATTATACCTAGGAGCTCTCAGGAACAGTGGCTATCTAAATAAGATCTGCACAAGACTTGGGCCCAGAGTGTTGTATCATGGATGGGGAAGGGAACACTCATAAGGCCCCATAACTCTCAAGTGATTTATAGGAAGATAATGGCTGCTAGGGTACAGGAATCCTCTACCCAAGCTTATACAAGCAACTTTAAATGTCTTATACAGAAAGGACATGGAAGAAGGAGGGGGTCTTGTTAAGAAGAGACTAGATAGGAGAGGAAGGGGATAAGAGCAACAGGGAGAACCATCAAAGCAGTGTGTGCACACAAGCTCGCGCGAGAGAGATTGAGCAATTGAGTGTGAAAGAGTAAATAATTTATGTTTTTAATCCTGGCTTAAGGATATGACACTAAGGAATCCATTTCTTTTATGATGTTCACTACTTACCAAATTGTGACTACTCACTTTAAACATTTGTTCTTTTGGTGAGACAAAGTCTTGCTATATATATGTAGTCAAAGCTGACTTCTTTCTAAAACTTCACATTCTCAAACTGACCTCAATACCATGATTTTCTTCCCACCTCACAAGTGCTGAGACAATAGCTATGAACCACTATGCTTTTAACTTAATTGTATCAGAAATTTTCCCTATAGAAATGTAATTTTTAAATTATTACAATAAAAAAATCAAACTTCAGCTTTCATATTAAATAACTGAATTTAAATTTTTCCCAAAATTAAAAACAGCAAGTTCTACTAAAAAAATTTACAAGTCAAAATTAAAAAATACTAAAGCGGGCAATGGTAGTGCACGTCTTTAATCCCAGCACTTGGGAGAGAGGCAGGCGGATCTCTGTGAGTTCGAGGCCAGCCTGGTCTACAAGAGCTAGTTCCAGGACAGGCTCCAAAGCTGCAGAGAAATCCTGTCTCGAAAAACAAAACAAAACAGAAAAAAAAAACCTCTAAAGTATCCCTGAAAATAAGGTATTTCCTGGATAATGTCTTTGAGGTAGGTCTTTGCCTCTTAATATGTTCCCTCCAGACTCAATCCCCACTATGTTAAAGTTAAAGCCTTCCTTTTTGTTTAAACAGAAAAAGGGGAAAT